>VWYK01113096.1:6152-38835 GCA_013399775.1 Semnornis frantzii | reverse complement strand
TTCACTGTTCTGCTAACCATTGTTAGCAGTAATTAGGACCCCGGTCATCCTGTGTCAGACTGGAAGCAGGACATTTTCATTCAGTCAGTGGTTAAAAATGCTATTTGCTCCAACTGGCTGTTATGCATCTAAAGAGAATACTCAAGTGCAAATACTGAACTCATGTTCCAGCTGACAAAGAGCGGCTGAATATTTTGCTGATGGTACTGAGACAGTAATGAAGTAAAGATGACAAAGATCACAAAGCAACAGACTGCAAATCACTTGAATCATATTTTGAGTGGTGTATTATGGTAACCTATAAATAACTAATTGCATAAAATTGCTTTAGTAGTTTCTAGATGGCAGCTTTAATTAAAAGCACTGGAGACATTTAGAAGTTTAGAAATGGATGGCATGTAATTTGCCCTTTTACCAACCATAAAATGATAATTAACCAATTTGATTCACTTCTTCCTATTAAAAGTTTTATGAGAATCACAAGTTCATTCTACATGCATTTTTTTCTGCAGAAGGTGGCATTCTCTTTTGTCCAGTCCTCACCAGTAGTTTTAGATGTTCTTTTACAAATTCTTCAGAAGTTTAATTAGGAGTTTTCATTGCAAGATGCTCATTTGCAAAGTTTTCGGCCAAGCAAAAAGTATGATTTCCACACGTGGGCAACATATAGCTCTAGCTGCTGTTACTGATGTGCTTGGAAAGGACTTTTTTCCCCCAAGAAGTCTCTTAGAATGCAAGCATGGAGTATAATGTGGGAGGCAAAAGTAAAAGAAAAGGTCTTAATGGGGAATTTACTGTATTACTTCTAATCCATATTTTTTAGCACTATAATCATAGCTCCATTAAAGTTGAAATGCCAGACCTTCTAAACTGAAAGATCATATATAATCATATATATTTTGAATTTATAAGAACTACACACAAAGTGTCGCTTGCATTTGTAATTGTGTACATATGTGCACTAAAGCAGACCTGCCAAGGGAAATAACTCTTTAACCACAATCACTCCTGAGAGCATACAGCAGAAGTTAAAGTCAGCGATGTGTTTATCGTGGTTGTACACAGCCCATCTATAATAATAATTACTGTTTCATCCAGAACACACTTAGACAGAGCAAAACTTTTTTCTTCCGTCTTTTTAATGATGCTACATAGTAGCCATGTGTGATTGCTCTAGCAGCAGTTAATTTTTGAAGTTACTTAAGAGAATTTCAATAATACTGATTAAAAGATCTCTGAGTCTTACAAATACTGTTCCAAAATGTCTGCAGATATACCTACTGGAGGTAGTGACTAAAGATGACTAAGAACAGTCCTTCAGTATGAAGATGTTACTCAGGAAAAGGGATTGTACTCAACCCTGAGCCAAAGAACAAAACAAAAATCTTTGCATAAGTTTATTTTGCCCTTACTCAGACATGAGTGTTTAATGAGGAATCTCACATCCCAGCAAGGCAACTCTGTCAGTGGTGCAGTAGGTCACATTTGTGCCCAAAGGCAGCATCAGTCAGACATACAGTTTAGTGCAGTCGTTGCTTTAAAAAGGCCTAACAGGATACAACTGAGAACCTAATACAAAGTACCTCTCGTTCTCTGTGCAAAGGAAAGATAACTAAACTACGACCTTTGTTACTCACGCATGGAGTGAGCAGTGTTCCTGCTTTCACTCAGTGCAATTCATTACACTCAGCCTGTGCCTGTTTCCTCTCTGGGTTCCTCGGTGATTAAAGCACAATTGAAGTGCTGCGTGTGATTTGATTCTGCATTATACTGTACGTCAGAAAAGGATTAAAAATAAGCTCTTGGAGTACAGATTATGTGAAGCTTCATGCAAGACGTGACAGGAGCATTAATGAATCCAACTCATAACAATGAATAAATTGGGGCAGTTTAGCCACAAAGCCCTATTTTGTTTTCCAGCAAATGCCTTATACAGAGTATTTGTCAACAAGACTTAAATACATATATAATTTTTTCACATAGGTAACGTCACTGGAAGCAATAAACTGGTATTTGAAGAAACTGGCTTATTAGGAAGCACCAGAAATTATCTTTAATATGAATACTGAAGACATGGGCTTGTTTATGCCATCACACTGGCATAGGTACTTCCCTTGCAGTTAAATTGCTTTTCTGCAACAGCTGGAGAGCAGAATGTACACTATTAACGTTAAAGGATCTTTGCTTTTCTTATCCAGTCAGTGTTTGAAATCCATTCAGTGCCACAGATGAGTAGCTTTATTTCATTGCAGCATAATTTCTGATTTTTTATATAATGGATGGTTTGCAGCCAACACAGCCATCTGTTCACAGGGAAATTGCGTAAAACAGAAGATGCACTTGTCCTACTGATAGATACTGGCCTTGTGTTATCCATGGCATGGATCTGATCCAGGGCTGTGCTACCCAGGTGAGAAGCATAGCTCCTGGCTTACCAGACAGCATCATCCCTCTGCAAAAGTAGACTAAGACACAGCACATGTACTGTAGCTCCCACGCACATCATGTTTCTCATTTAAGCCTATGAACTGTGCTGGAAAGCAAGTCAAACCCCAGCTAGCATTGCTTCACGAGGCAATACCAGTAAGGTTAAAAGATCCCCACATCTGCATGCAGACCACAACAGCTACACACAACACTCCTTGCTCCTCACATCTTCCCTGTCCCAGCAGTCGAACATGGTGCTTTCTTCTCAAAAGGAGTCTTGAAGAGACTCCCAAGAAAGCAGTAGAATGCTTGGTCTGAAAAGACTTTATCTCCAACCTCCACACATCCCTGGAGAAAAACCCTAAAACCATTTTCTAGACATTTCCATTTACTAATAATCCCTTAGCACACTTCAACTTTACAGCATAAAACTGATCAGACCGGGAGGGCAGGAATCTCTGCCCAGCAGAGCAGGAGGTGCTTCGAAGCTCAGCTTTACCTGCTCTGTGGTAGGAGAGTCAGCACTACCCTCCTGATTTTCTGAAGACAAAAGTTATCCATGTACAAACTAAACTACACATCATGACTCCAGCCTCTGGGAATTATTGTTATGAAAACCTCTGTAGAGGAGATGCAGTTCTTTTGGTGTTTGCTTTGTTGGCTTCTGTGATGTGCATTCCTTCAGTTTAACACTGGGCTGAAAACTGGGACAGTAGGAAAGAGGAGTGCTAGATACTAAACTGCTGCAGCCTTTACAGGTATAGATAGAGATATATAGATACAGAAAATTTGTTTTGTTAGGGGAGGTTTGGGGTTGGATTGGGTTTTATGACAATATCCTCAGACCTTTGCAAGGAACAGTGAAGAGGCACTTCTATATGTGAACTAGGTGGTGGAGGACATGATGCTAGGGTGAACCCGAAAGGCTGTCCATGTGCAAGGCTTTCGCAGCCTTGCTCAGTGTCACCCTTTCAGATAGTGTAAAAGCTGGGAACCCTTGGCACAGGGTTTAGCCTGCACTGGCAGAGGGAAGAGTTGAGCCCTAACCTCCTGACCACGACAGAAAAACTGGTGTGGCTGTTATTCCTGCTTTCTGGTACAAAAGAATTGGCCACAGACAGCTCATCTTGAGACTCTGCCACTGAGTGATAACATATAAGACAAAGCATATACATTAAATGTATATGTAACTCAGACTCAATCACCAGCATCTCCAAATGTCAGGTGCAGATTTATTTTGGTGGCCTAGGGTCGCTGCTCCCCCTCTCCCACTGCTCCCAACCCCATGAGACTTGCATGTTCTCCATCAGGGATGCCTGGTCCTGCCTTTGCCCATCAGACTGTTTAGTCTCCCTTGTCCCCAGCTGCAACTCCTTCTGTGTATTTAAAGGAATTAAATAAAGTGTAAAGAAATGGGGCTGGGAAGTAAGGGAATTTCATTTGGTTTTTGGTTTGGGTTTTTTTTTTTTTTTCTTTTTAATGGCATGTAGAATTACTGTCTGAGATCTTAAACTGGCTTGAAGACAAGTGTTTTGTAAACTCAGAGTACATGCAGCCTTCAGTTGTGCTAAATGCAAGGGACAAAAATCAAGAACCATATAAGCCACTGTCCAAACCATCTGTTCAAGTCCTCTGCCTTTCATTTTTGTGTAACAGAACATAAATTCATTATTAAAATAGCTTGGCTGTGCACAGCAGCTGCTATAATTGCAGTTATGCAACTTTAAATGGGAAATTATGAACTAGTTTAAAACAAGAAATTGAGCAGTTCTCGTAGAAAGGACTTCACAAACCTGTCACAAATAGACGTGCTTTTTCTACCTATATTTTCAATATTTCAGGAGGATGGTTCATCCAGTATAGAAATGTCTAACGCATGGAATGCAAGAATTGGGGACAAAGTGTTAGTCTGGGACAGAGTAAGGCTGGGCATGAGTTGGGACATGGCTGTACCACCCACTGATGGGACCCAGCAAGCCCTCCATTCCTTAGTTTTCCCATTGAAGTACAGAAGACCAAGACCTTTCCTTTGCATAGCCTTCGCATTCGTTTCAGGGTCCCTCTCTCCAGTGCAGTGGTACTAGAGCTGTAACAGAGCCTAAAGTGAAGATCTGCACTAGCTCCTGTGGAAGCCCACTGTTGCCATGAGACTGGTTCCAGTACATGGTCATCATCTCAGGCAGCACTGCACTGCAATACATTCTGCAGCACAGATATCCCTTCTGCCTGCTAAACAGAGCCTGGTTTGCACCATTTTTATGTAGGGCACATATCACAATAAAAGCCTCTCTTGCTTTCTGTGCATGCTTCTTCCTTGCTCAGACACTTCGAACATACAGGACAGTAATGAAAAAAAGAATTGTCTTTTCCAGTCTTAATGATTCTCTGAAAATGAAGAAAAATCAGCTGTAAGTTCTTAGAAAAACTAACCTTGTCCCACTTTGTGATGGACATGAAATAAAGCTATTTCTATGTATATAGGATTCTATTACATGTATAGGGAATATTTCTATGTATTTAGAATTATATTACAAGCAAGGCCTCTGCTGGTTTGCTCTGTTTCTTCCTCATCTTCCCTCTTTTCTCTCAAAGACAAAGAGAGTCTGATATGTAGGTATGACCTTTCCCTATATGGTTTGTGTAAGCCTCAAATAAGTAATTTTAAAACAAAAAAAAACCCAAAAAACACTTTTTAAAAATTCAATTGACAGAGTCTAAGAGGAGAGGAAACATTTTATGCTCATACTTTTTAATCTAGATAATATCAGTATTAACACTCTTTTTTACCCTTCTCCTTTGTGCAGGTATCACTGTAGATAAGCATGGATTTATTTACTTTGTTGATGGTACCATGATTCGGAAAATAGATGAGAATGGTGTGATCACAACAATAATAGGATCGAATGGCCTCACATCAACCCAGCCTCTGAGCTGTGACTCTGGAATGGACATCACTCAGGTAAGCACTTGGTTTTCATATGTTGTCACTTTTCTACACATTGCTGAGATAAAATGCCTTCATTTTTGGTACAAGGGTTGTGTATCAGGATATGCTAAATGACATGCACGTTACAGAGTGGCCATTCCATTCACAGGACTTTTCTAAGGTGTACCATACAAATGCAAAACTGTAACTGGACTTTTTTTTAGGAAATGGTATATGAATGTGTAGAGAGGCTTGTGTAAAAAAAATACATACTGCTTTAGAAAGTTGCTTCCTGCTCTGAGATGCATCTTCTATTGAGTTTATCAGACATTTAAATTGCTTTCCTTTAGTCCAACATTCAGACTGATTTGCCTGAACTGCTAAATGGAAAAAAAATACATTTTCTATTAACATCGAAGTCTGTTTTAAATCCTGGAGGAGCATTACATGAGTAATTATACAACAGCAGTATTGTAGCGAAGGTACTGCATTTCAATACATTTCTCAAAGTGCTTTTCAGTTCTTATTTTAAGAGCAGTGTGGAAGAAATAGGACTAAAAGACACTTATCACATCTCTAGTTTATGCTAAAAAAGTTATATAGATAAATGTGAAGAAACATAAATGACTCTTGACTAGTCAGTGAGCTGCACTTACGGATAGCACAAGGAAGGGATTGGCCTTTGCCAACAAATACTTGAATTAAACAGCTTCAGAATCTGGGGAAAGCTGTACTTGAAAAAATCTCAAGGCATTCAAGTAACATGTGAAAGTTATATTGTGCTCTGTGTAAACTAATAACCAGGATCCAGTTAATGTATTTCATTTTCTCCCCGCCCTTTCCTCAGTCCCTCA
Source organism: Semnornis frantzii (assembly GCA_013399775.1). Lineage (NCBI taxonomy): Eukaryota > Metazoa > Chordata > Aves > Piciformes > Ramphastidae > Semnornis > Semnornis frantzii. The sequence goes on along the minus strand of VWYK01113096.1, from coordinate 32,628 downwards.
CAATTGGGAAATGACAGTTAAAATACAGCGTAACAACGGTAAGAGCTTGTTCCTCGTTGCTAAGCAGACTGTGAGTAACAGCGGCTGCTCTTCTGCACGTACACGAAGAATGTGGGGTCAGTGCTTTGGGTAGTTCTTAAGAAAATTTCACAGGGACAAATGGTGGACTCTAGTATCACTGTCTAAGAAGCACTTGAGGATTTCATTACTACACAGAAAAATGCATTTGTGTTCCATTTCACATGTCGCTGCAGCCTAAGCCTTCGCAAATCTGGGGAAGGGAACCTCAGCTTCTCCATTTCCAGTTATGGAATAGCCAGGCCTTCCTATTGTCATCAGTCCAGTAGACAAATAAATATTCCATGTAAAGCAAAACAGGATCAACTGACTGAGTTGTGCTATATCCAAGCTTAAAGTAACCTAGTAATTGTTTTGTCATACAGCTTCTGGGCACCCTGGCTTCTGCTCTGGCACCTCTCCTTACAGGATAGCCAGTCCCGCAGGCGACTGAGCTCGCTACTGCAAGCAGTGCCCCTCAGCTGGAGGCGCTCGCTCTCCACTCCATTGCTGCCTACCAACTGGCAGGAGTAATGCTTCATGGAACTTAAAGCTGCTTGAAGCACATTTACTTGCTTCTTGGATGTGTGTAACAACTGCCTGGGGCATCAATAACCAGATTAGATATCTCTGAGGTACAGGGAATGGTGCCAGGTACAACGTCTGCTCCCTGCCTTCTCTCTGTGATCTGCATCTCAGGCTGTACAAATAATTGCCTTACTGGCCATATAACACGTGGCTGTCTATTCATGTTCAAATTTTTGCTCATTTTGCTCAGTAACAAAATATCTCACTAAATCTGAAATTGCGAACTTTGATAGTTTTCAAATCCTCTTTTAAAAATTCAAATGACGTTTAGCAAATAAGTTGAAACAGGGGATGTGGTAAATGCAGAAATATTTTTTTTTTTTAATTAAAAAAATGAACTTTAAAAGGTAATTTTTTCAGGCTAGAATCAAATATGCCAGATTTGCAAGCAAATTAAAATAGCTCCAAAATCCTAATTTTTTTTTGGAAGGTCGTCTACTTGCCAGAAACAGATTTAGCTTACCTTGCATCAGTCAACAATATAGTTGAAATGCTTTGGAAAAAGGACTTTTGTAAAATCATAGATAAGAAGAAACAAAATGCCAGGATTCAGCTAAGGTAGGGAGTTTTTTCATAGGAGAGAAATATTTTTATCCCACCCATGAACAATCCAAGTGCTTCTATTGTGCAGCACCCACAGGAAACTATTGCTGCACATTCCTCAAAATTTTACAAGTATTTCAGCATTCTGGGAAGTCAAAATATCTGACTGAGATAATCTTCAACTCAGTTGTGAATGCATGCCAGTAAATGCTCTAAACAACATAATAAATGATGGCATATTAAGGTGTCCCTGGAAAAATGGCAGTCTTATTTTCTGTATTTAAGTCTAGTAATGCTATATGATTTTCCATCACTGATAGGTGAAGTCAAGTTGTTTACAATCCTCAGTACGGATGTACACAGAGCTTTTGGAACCATTTCTTGTTTGCAGGATTTGGTTTGTGGGGGTTTCAGTGAATCTGCTTACTTAAATTTTTCACAAAATGCATATCTTCCAGCTTTCTCACATATACAGTAAAACACAGGCACAAGATAAAAGTTGAGGATACACGTTCTGGAAAGTAACTGTATCAAACTTGTTCAATAGTCTTCTTCCAAAATTTTTGGTGGTAACCAAAAGGCCTTATGGAATGATCACATCCCCTTGAAATCAGGCATGTTAAACTGAAGTGATTTCAATAAAAATAAGGGAATGATATTTTCACTTAGTCAGAAACAATTGTATATTCTTGCAAGACTTCTGAGTGTATTCCAGAATGGCGTAAACATAAGTGAAAAATTAATTTGGCCCATCTCCACCGAAATTGTGGGAGATTTTTGGCTAAATTACAAATGGCATTTACATCAAGAGACTGTGGGTTGCTGACAAATTGTGTGTTTAGAAGGGCTTGTGAAATAGGTTAATAAAATCAACTCTCAAAGCTAAATTTGTTCTGACAATAAAATCAACGACTTGCTCAAATCAGTATTTCTTGATTTACCAAAGTACAGAAATGTTCTCTGGAAATAAACACATAGAATAACTGTCCATTGCAAAAGCCACCATAAATGACAAGCTTTCACTTTAAGGCAGTCACTTTAATAAATGAGTTGATTATGAAAGGGTTTAATCATTTATGCCAAGATAGGTTTTGATGGTAACACTTCTTATTAATCATCCTGTGTTTGTTTTCACCACCTTCTCATTCTTAGGCATAGTATTCTGCATTCATAACAGGGTGAAGGAAGGACAGCTGGGGTTGAAAAGATTATATTCTGAGACAAATAAACCACCAAACTCTGTCTAATTATTTCGATCTCATCCTTCACTGCGAGGATGTTAATCTGAATTTAGAAGGAAAAGGACGTTCAGTTGAAGTGTTTATGTGGTGTGCTAGTGTTCTCAGCACTGTTCTAGCATGCACAAAACTTGGATGGCTTTTCTTCTTAGCACACACAATTTCAGTGTGTTCTTCAATTAATAAGGAGCAAATCTAAAGAAAACGGCTCTTCAGAAGTAGAGTTATGAATATATATGTGCATATACTCCACACTCACCATTGGTGCCAGGATTTTAGCAGACACCTACATTTAAATCAGTTTTTTTCCAGTGTCTTTCATTCTGATAAAGCTGGTTATGTATTTTGAAAATGCTGTCTCTGAAACCCTGAATACTAGAACATGATCAAAAGATAAATTTTAAAGGTAAAATATTTTTGAGGAATGTCAAAAGGTGATGTTTACCTTCATTTGTTCTGTGACTGTTACTATTCACCTCACTAATGTATGTTACCCAGAATCTGAATGCCAGACTTTTTAGGTGAGTGCCCTTGGCACTTCATCCTTGACTTCTAGGTCTGGCTCCCATTCTTCATTTGTTCTTTGGAAACTGTTTTGTTGCAGGTTAATTGAATGATTAATAAAACCCATGTCAAAACTTACACTTTTGCATCTGAGTTGGAGAACCCATGGATTGAGTTATTGGCTCTCCCAGCTGCAATCTCCTGCCAAATTGAAACAGAACAGAGCAGCTGCCTGCTTCGTTGCCTGCCTTCCCCATCCACTTTGGGTAGGAAGAGTATTATAGGTAGTCTCTAAATCAAGGACATAGCTTTGATGTAAAATACTCCTGTTGACTTGTTGAACTGATGCACTCCTAACTGCTTTCCAAAGCTCGTGCCAGTAATAGACTGACTGGAGGGACCAACCCACAGCAGACCCTGCCCTCCTGTCCACAAGTCACAACAAGGATGCTAACAGAGGAGACTGGGATGGAAAGTGAAAGAAGGAAAAGAGAGAGGATCGTCATTCTGTTTCACTGGCAGGTGAATTTGGGCTTGATCCTGGTCTAGATCAGAGACATCTCTAGGTGCTTGTTTTCTCAAACATGTTCACTCTCTTACTGTTTGTTGCATCCCTAGGGCATACAGAAATTTTTTGCCTATTTATTAACAGCAAACGTTAGCACACTGTGTGTCTGTCTGTCAGTGTACTTTTCCTCGCAGTAAATCAAAATTTGGGGCCAATTTCAAACAAATTTGTCGAGGAACACCAGCCTTCGCAGCAATTAAATTTCTACACCTTCCATACAAAATATTAATCCAACTGGAGGAGAGAGACCTAAAGTGCCCTTTCAAAAGGAAATATTGCAGCATGAGCTTTCTTTTATTAAACTCTGGAGATTCCACTCAGGATCTAATAAATGCCCTATTCACAGGAAAAGCTTCATTTGGTGCTGGGATCTTATTAAACTCCCAAGTCAGTCAGCCATGTGACGGAAGTCCTTAGGAAACCAGACTTCATTAGATCCAGTGTTCATAGAAGTTTTATTGACGTTGTGGGAGGTTTTGTGTGAAAGTAAAAACACTTCAGCTCAGCTCAGCTTGAGTGATAAGCTTCACTGCTCTTCTGCCTCCATTGCTGCGGTGAAAGCTGAGGAGAGAATTAGCAGATATTTCTACCATCTTGCAATTTCATCCTGTATCTTTCCTCCCATGAGAAGTGTGTGGGCTGAATTTCCACCACTCTGAACCTCAAGTCATTTATTTCTGTGTGAGTGGTAGTGGTTAGTGTTTAGGAACTTTTCATACCAATTTCAAGCACAGTTGCTGCAAATACAGACCAAACATTTGCAAGGCAACAGAAAATGAATCCCAAGAGTTTTCTCTTAGGCTATAACCATGGCCTTGTTCTCGTGCTGATGTCAGTCCCACTACGCATGAGTCTGTGCCAATGTAATAGCTCCAGCCTGATTGATGGTGTTAATAACTGTCACTGCTGTGTTCCAAAATGAAAGGTCTGGTTTGAAGACTTTTTCTTGACATTTGCACTTCATCAGCCTTTGTTCAGCAGTTTTCCATGTGAGGGAACCATCTATATTGTGTTGGTTCGCATAAACTTCAGTGACACTGCAAAATGTTTTGCTCCCTTTAAAAACGTGACAGTGTTACTTACGTAGGCAATTTGCTTGCATAGGTCAAATTAAAAGGCAGATTTCTAGAACAGGTTTTAAAGGCAAGCCACAAATGGTAAGAACAGCATGTCCTGGACAGCCTACCTTGAATGATGGAGGACAGAGGAGAGAGCAATCAGTAATGCTGTTGATGATCTACTTGAAATAGTGAAGTGAGAGACAGAGTGCTGGGAAGCTGAGTGAAGATGAGCAGAATTGCTTGGAAATGTGGTATATATCTCAAACTGCAAACACTGACATTGCTCCTACACTCACAAGTGCTGAAGGTGCTGCCCACCAGCGTCTGCACGGGCGCAATATGCTTCAGTGGCATTGTGGAAGCCTTTTTGAGCAGAATAAAAAGCTCCCAGGACACAGTGACCTCACTTGAAAGCCACGATGAGGGTCTGCTCATCAGAGCAAGCGTAGCCTAACAGAACTTTCAGTGGATATGTTTGGAAGAAGGAAAGGGGAAGTCAAGAGACAATAATATGATCTGATGAATGGGGAGCAAGGTGCCAGCATAAAAATCAAATTGATTCTAGGCTGAAATACTTTTAAGCCAGGTTGAAAGTAGGGTGTCACAAAGCAACTGCAGGATTACATGGAGAAAATTAATTAATTAGTATTGCAGGTCAGAGGAAGACACATTATACCTTTAGGTGGCTATCTCCATACCCGACAGCACGTAGTGCATTCTTATACAAGTAGAAAGCACAAATGACTTTCTCACTGGCTTTTTTTAAGACTAGATGGACAATATTCTAACTGCATTGGAGAACTGTATGCCATCAAAAAAGAACAACTTTGTTTGGATTGCAGCAAAGTATTGCAAAACTGCCCCTGCTCTTGATTTACTTTTAGTCCTCTGCTTGTGTGAGTTTTTGCTACGCTGTTCTAGTTACGTGTAATTAATGCATCATAAATATTCCAAATCTCTGAACTCTGTTTTTCAGTGCTTCACAGAAACATGGTTTATGTGTATTCATGAAATTGCTGAACAAATTGCACACAAAGCAGAAATGACAATTTATAGGCCCTTTAATTTTTATTTGTGGTTTTGCCTTACAGAAGACTTTCAGAGCTTTTTTCTTTTTAGAAAAGATCCTTTTCTTTTTTTTTCCAAGCTTTTGCTTCATGAAGGACTCCAGAAAAACAGTTGTTATTTTCCAGTATACAGTCATCTTATTCTCTGATTCTTTTTGGCCTGATGCTTAATTTCTTGTCTATTCTTTTCTGGCTTTGTTGGAGTACTAGAGAAACTAACTAGAGTGGAAGTTGTGGTCGCAGCAAAATCAGCAACTGTTTTGCCACTGACTAAGTGGAACTAGGGAATTCTCCCTGGGTTCTTTTCGAAGCGTAATTAAAAGGGTGCTGTGGATAGCAAGGAGCAACTGGATCCTAAGAGAATGCTTCTGAAAAATAGACCAAGACAGGTAGTGGACAGAGCCTTTACCAAGGTATTTTCAAACCTTTTCCAAAAAGAGCCCTCCTCACTCCTGCAATTAATTAAGAGTTAGTCTTTGGAGACCTTAAGCCTATACAAAATAATTCTAGCTATAATAGCATATGTAGGAAGAAGCAGTCACTGGTTTCCATCCTTTGACGCAAAACCAAGCTGAAAGCCTTTTTTAAAAGGGATCTTCAAGTAGAGATAAAATAATCTCTTCCCAGGAGTAGAGGAGAGGTTAAGTAGCCTGTCTTTAACAGGAGCTAAGAGAAAAGAGGCTCATAGGATTAGGGCCTCCGGTGGAAAAAAAAAATAAAATCTGTGAAAGCTCATGAATCAAACTTGTGGGTGTATAATGTGGTTTTTAGAATATCAAACAGAAAGTAGGGTGGTTTCATCACAGCTAATTTACATTCTAATCAAATTATTCTATCACTGAATTTGAAATACTAGTCATAGAAGTGGGATAGCATGCGATGGAGTCACACTGCAATTTCTCCCTTAAAGCCCAAGTGCTCTTCTTGTGCTGGTCACCTGCAAACCAGCAATTTATTTCAATTAACTGCCATAAATAATGCATTACTGCTGAGTAAAGACTATGTACATTTTAATCAGCTCTTCCAGAGATTCCATTGCTTTCTTGATTGTTGAGGCAGGGAACGTTAGACACTTGATGGTGAGGTGAAGGAGACCTGACAGACCTCTGCTCATTTTTCTCTTACATTTCTCTATACAGAGCCAGATTTAAACAGGTTTGTTGTTGTTTTTTCTTTTAATCAGTTGTTTCTAAAGAGAAATTGTGAGAAGGAAGAAACCTCCATAAGAATTGGGATGGCTAGCAAGAAGGTTGCAGACCTGAGTTTAGATGTTCTCAGGTGCATCATCCTGCGTAACAGTAGCCTTTATACTATGCTGGTTTTGGCTGGGCTAGGGTTAATTTTCTTCACAGTAGGTTGTTTGAGGCTATGGCTTGGATTTCTGCTGGAAGCAGTGTTGATAACACAGGGATGCTTTCATTACTGTTGAGGCTATGGCTTGGATTTCTGCTGGAAGCAGTGTTGATAACTCAGGGATGCTGAGCAGTGCTTACACAGAGTCGCATCCTCTTTTGCTCCTTACAGTAGTACACTAGCAAGTAAACTGGAGGTGCACAAGCAGCTGGGAGGGGACACAGCTGGGACAGATAACCCCATCTGACCAAAGCATATCCCATACCATGTGATGTCAAACTCAGTATATAAAGCTGACATCAGGATTGATGGTGTTTCCCTTCCCAAATCACTCCTACATGTGATGGTGCCCTGCTTTCCTGGGGATAGCTGAACACCCGACAGCTGATGGGAAGTGGGGAATTAATTCCCTGTTTTACTTTGTTTGCATGCACAGCTTTTGCTCTACCTATGAAGCTGTGTTTATATCATCCTTTGAGTTTTCTCACTTCTGCTCTTCCAATTCTCTCCCCCACTCAATGCAGAGTGAGCGAGCAGGCAGCTGTGTGGGGCTGAGTTGCCAGCTTGGGTCACCACAGCACACTCACCAAATGCTGCCTGTGTGTTCACAAAGCCCTTGTGTACATACTCACCCAGCAATTCCAACTTATCCAAGCTGCCTCACCACCCCCAGGCTTCCTCCAGCTGGCTCACTGTCCTCACATGGCTGAGGCCCCAGCACACTACCCAGCTCCCCAGACACCTGATCCTCTTCCAGCTCTCTAGGGAATGGGTTACCAGCTGAGAAGCTGGCTCTCCTGTCAATCTTTCCTAAGCAACAAACTTATCTGGTTGTTTCACTTTGTATTCCTTACACACAAGTAGCCTTTTATTATGTCTCTCATTTAAATATGGTTTCAGAATGATGGAGTCTAGTTGATGAGTTATTTGTGGCAGAAGCCTTGCATCTGCTGTACTGAATTAGACTACAGAAAATGTTTAGTTGTGCTTTGCCAAATCGTCAGGAGTCTGCAATGGGTTGAGAGGTGTCAGGTACTACATCTGGGTTTCTTGCTCTCTTGAGGAGACATAATGGACAAAATGCATGCATGAAGATTATATATACACATAATCTATACATCTATATGTTTATGCAGATAAAACTTTGTATACATTTATTTATATGTAGTTTTTACATAGAGCCTCCACAAGTAATTGGACATTGAAAGCTGGTCTCTAATACCCTAGAGTCTGTGCCCCAAGAGGGTCTACTAAGAAGGGAACATAGGTATTGATGGGAGCATGCAGAGACAGGCTGAGCAGACAGTGATACTCCTTTTCTTTGAATCCACTTGTTCATCCATATCCACTGTGTTGGAGACGACAACTCCCATAGCCATGGTTTTACTGTTGTCGGAGCTGCTACTGTGCCTATGTTGCTCTCCTCTCACCAACCAACCCGTCACACATCTGTGGGGTAAAGCACCTCCCACAGATGTAATAGGTTTTGTGTGTTATAAAGAGAATAACAATAATATAATAATTGAGCTTTACATGGAGTTGTCTTTACTGCCTCCGTTTCAAGCCTTTCAGATTACCCAGTGAGTTCTGGTTTGGGCAGTTGGAGGCGTTGTACAGCATTAGCTGGGAGGAAGATTAAATGGGCTGACACAAGTTTGGATTTGAGTACAGAACAGGTTTGATGTTAGCAGTCACCAGAGGTCCTGGTGCTCGTACTGCCATGATGTCACGCACTGCTGGGATAAAAATTGTTGCATTGACTAGGTCAGAGAAAGATCATCCTACATCACAGAGGAGTGAGGACTGGTCTTTGTACTCATGGTCCATCTTCATGACATCACAGATCAGGGAAAAGCTTACAGAAGTAAAAGGTATGAAACCATCACAAATGAAATAAAAAAAAAAAAAAAAAAGACAATGCAGGCTTTTAATTCTGTCATCGTATCATTGACATTTTACATAGCTGCAAACTACTGCATTTGGAAGCTATAAAAGAAAGTGTGGGTATGTTTGCATGACTGAAAACATTGTGCCACTTTGTGCCCTGCAGAGGGAGGGTTAAAAAAAGCAAGCACAGTGATAACTTCTGCATTGCAAAATGCTCCAGGTGCTAAGAGGATCCTGAAAGTCAGCAGATCCTGTCAAAACACCACTGCAATAGTAACAGCTCACAAAGAGCATGTCAGCATCAGGGAACAGCAGAGGGTGTTGTTCCCTTGCTGTCTGGGTACATTTCAAATATTAAAGCTGGTTATAAACAAAGACTGAAAAGGTTTTAGTACTAAGAAATGTTACTTTGGAGGTATTAGTGATATGCCCAGTATTATTATTAGGACTAAGTTTGCCTCAAGTTACGCATAAAAGCTGCTAAAGTCGAACAAAATTGAGCCGTGACAACCACAAAAAGTCATGTGGCAGGAGCTGCAGCCTAAGCAATGACAGCTAATCATGCCTGATTCCTCCTTGTCATGATACCAGGTTTGCTTCAGCCTCTTTTCTGATCTCGTTTGTGCCAAATTAAAAAAAAAAAAAGAAAAAAAAAGAAAAAGAAAAGAAAGAAAGAAACTGTGCCAGTGGAAGAAAAAAAAAAGCTAATCTCAGGACAGAAATTGGTTGTAACCATTTCTAATGTGCACTATGAAGTTTAGGCCACAGAGAGATGCAAGCAGAGTGATAGAGAATACCATTTTATATGATATGTTACTCTGACAATAACACTCACATTTACAAACAAATTAGCTAAAAATGTCTGAAGGACATTCAGCTTTTACGAGCTGGGCCTCATCTCCTGCTGATAGGTTCCTTTGGGATGGGGGTGGAATGCAAAATGATACACTGCCCTGGAGAATAAATTTATGAAGTTTAGCAATGTAGGTCACATTGCAGGAAAATCATAAATGTCTGAACATCACTCAATAGCCATTCAATCAACTGCTCAAAGCAAAGTGGGAAACTGAACAGCATGTTGCTGTCTCTGGTGAGAACTGGGAAAAGTCATGATATGATGTAAAACCCTTTAGGTCCTCCATCCATATGTATTTCTTTTCTTCTATTTTCCTTGCCAGTTAAGAGTTATATTTCTCTGTCCATATCAATAGTGACAACAGAACTAAGGTGTTTGTGTTATTACTGCTATGAAGTATAGATGCGATGGGTTGCTCATAAAAAGCATGACAAAAATTTGGGGAACCAGGGGAGGTCAAGTGGTTGAATCTTGATATAAATAGTGTAGTCTTAAGGAATTAATTTCATTGTGAAGTGATTTTTTTTTTTGTATGCTGCCATCCAGCATATTTGCCAGCCAGCTATTTGCTCCGGTCTTTTGGATTTGATTTGAAGGAACCAAGAAAACACCTTTTTTAAAAGGATACCTCTAGATCTAGCACTGTCTGGGGATTTTCTGGCTTTCTACATCTAGAAATTGCTAAGAGATTGAGATCTAGAGATTTAGAGCTTTGATGGAGGCATCAAGAGCATTTCTTGCACTTCTGTAGATTTGTGACCTTTTTAGATCTAGAGCTTGGGGTGAGGAAGGAAGAGGATCCATAGATCCTGGAGCATGTCTAGAGATTCATTAGATCTTTTTCCTGGCATGATTTAGAGGCTGTTTAGTGTCTTTTCACAGAGCCTGCCTAGCATTTCTCTAGAGTCCTTCTGCAGCCCTTTCTAGCTTGACAGGCTTTCCTAGATCCAGAGCCCTTATGGGCCCTTTCTGAAAATAGAACTTTCCAGGGACCCCTTCTGTGGTCTCCTGCATATCCCTGTCCTCTACCCCCTTTTTGTCTTTTTGTTTGTAAGAGACTTTCCTGAGCCCTTCTAGGTCTGGAGTCTTTCTATGCCTCTCTAGATCTAGAGCTCAGCTACTGAAAATCATAAATTTTATTTAGCAATGTCATTAGGAACCTCTTGGAAACCTAATTTCAGATGCACTTTTTAAATGTCTTGTCTGGAGCCTTTTCAAAGGCAAGAGAAGCGAACGCCTTTCCTTTGACATCAAGCTTCTATCCATCCCAGGCTTGAGATGTGTTACTTAGTTCTGTGGTACTTTTTTATTTTACTTGAAAAGGAAAAAAAATCTCTCCTAACCTTTATCCTTGTAAGCTTTTCGGGCACAGTCTGATAATGCATATCCAAAAATGCATCACAGCAGTAGCCAGTGTCCTTAGCTGACAGAAATTTAAACAAAGTGCCTGCTTACAGTCTCAGACTAGAGTCAAAGGCTCTTCAGTGTGTCTTCTTACAAGTGTCTAATCAATGTACATACTCACATGGAAGGATCGCTGCATGGAATGCAGTTGTCTTGTTTGTTCTGCAAAATGCAAGAAGCCTAAGTTTTTTTGTTAGCTGTTTGAAGTCTAACAGCAGGATGTGTTTGCTTTCAATGCAGCATGACAGCTAGTCAGATTACATTCATTTTGCTCAGCTGCAATATCTGCTGTGCAAATACTTGTGAAAAATTAGTTGCAGAAAACCTTGTTGTGATAACAATTCTTCTTGATGCTGATTTTTGCAAAAGTAAGGACCCAATTTACTTCAGTTGCTTTTCTAACTAGAACTTTTTTTATTCATGTGAAAAAATGTGCATAATTTAAAGAAAAAATTGAAACTTTTCTGTAGCCGTTTTGCTTTATATCTCCGCTACAGTTTAGTAAAGAATTTCACTCTTACAATGAATTTGGAAAAGCTATTACTATTGAATTGTGTATTGTTGTAGAAATATGCCATAGAGGATGCCCTGCCATAAACATGAATTGCAGAATATCTATTTTTTCCATCCTTTTTTCTTTTACTTGCAGGGATTGTGTTTATGAGTTTAACGGTGTAAGTCTTAAGGGAAAGCTTAAATCACAGAAGTGAATTTGCATTTTCTTATGAAAACTGTAGAGTTAGCATTTGTTCTGATCCTCGCAGGAACGTGTTCTAGTCCTGATCCAGCTGAGGAGGCAGTTGTGGCTCCCTCACGCCCAACAGGAAGGCTCCTGGCAACAGCATCTCATCCTTCACTTCCCTTGGTCTCACTTTCTGCCCAGCCCAAGGGTCAAAGGAACACTACCCTGAGGTGCTGTGCTGTTGTCAGAGATCATAACCCTGCAGAGAGAGTTCCATAGGCCCAAATCTGTAGGAAATTTCAAGAGTTGAATTTAAATTTTAATTTTTAATTTGACTCAGGATTCCGTGCAGAGTCAGAGTATTTGGATGGTATATTGGCAGTGGCTGATGTTGCTCAGAGGTAGAGCTTTTGCTTTCTTTCAGTTAAGGAATATTAATTTCTATGTATTCTCTCTTCCTCTTGCTTTTCAGGCCAGATGCTTTTATGAACCTCAGTGGTAATTGGAAGCAAAAGACACCATAACGTACTAGCTCCAGCATCTCACTGTTTCTCAAACAGCTTTTAATTACTGTCTCAATTAAAGCATTTCAGTGTCTTCCTCCCACCTTTTTTTGCATTGGCAGCACAATGGCTTTCCGTATCCAGAACTTCTGAGCCCAAAATGGAAAGACGAGGCCAAAACTAGTGAGAGATTTATTAAGATTTATGCAACCTTACTTTTGTGCTGTTTCATCTGACAAGCATGGGGACCTGGAAACGCAGGCTAGAAAGTGAGGCAAAATGGAAACAGTGCTGTTGTTAGCTAGATTTCCACCTGGTCCCTCTTCTTCCTTTTGGCCATGCAAATTAACTGCAGCGATATGTTTGGAGGACATCTATTCCCACTCCAGCACTGGAAACACGTTTGGGTTAGATTCATATTCATGGTCTATTTTGAGATATTTTAATTGAAGAGTCTAAGATTCCTCCTCTCAGAGGTATCAGGCTGCTCAAAATACTTTGTAAATTCCTTCTGGACATTTAACAAAGTATTTCTCTTATAGCCTGTATAAACTGTGGGTACCATGTTTAAACAGGCATAAATGGCTTAGGAATCTTAACTCCCATTGATTTTCATAGTCAGTGGGCTTATGTGATTCAGGATAACATGTGCTCTGTTATTAAATAAAGACAGTGTGAAGCCTGTCCCCATAGAAATCAGCATTTCCTATTGACTTAGTAGACCCAAGATACAGTCTTTGAAGTGGTGAAGCAGAAAAAAAATCATAAAAAAGAAATTAAGAAACAAGAAGAGAGCTGGAAAGTGAGAGCACAGTGAATCTTGTGGCAAGTGAAGTGAAAAGTGTTGAAGAGGTGCCTTGCCTTCATGCTCCTCCACTCTGTCCGTCATCCACTAGAAATAATTGACAGCAAAGACAGGTTGGTGGAGAGACTACACGAGTCATGATCCTGGAGAACTAGTGGCCTCAGACCTCTGAGCTGCATCTGTAAATGTGCCACAGCTGTATTCCCAGCTCAGGGTAGAAAACAGCAGTTATTAGGCTGCAAAATTCATTTATTTGAGTTTTTCACTGGGGAACAATGAATGCAGAGAGAGCAGCATTTGTGAAGTTTAGAGCAGAGACTGGTACAGCTGAACTGTATAATTCTGAGTTTTATAATATGCAGCATCAGGAGCACAAGAAACAAAGGCTCCACCAGTGTGGGAGGAGGCTGTAATCCCATGGTGGGGAAGGGCTCCCCAGTGTCAGACTGCAGGAGCTGAATTGCATCTCTGTGTGCCATTAAGAAAGTAGCTAAGCTGCTGAGAGGACCTGACAGTGTCAGTGTCAACAAAAGAAAGAGCCCAGAAGTGAGAGCAAACTGACAGAAAATGATGAAAAAATATCCGTGGTTGTCAACTGTAAGAAAATAGAGAGAAATATATGTAGTGAGACATCCTGTAGAAAGTTCAGGGAAGCAGAACCAGTATCCTTCAGCCTTGTAAACTACACACTTACTCCTAATAGACTGCCTGTGTGGGTCCTTCTTTGGAGCCATTTCTCTCCCAGAAGGAAGGAAAAGGAAAGGTTTGAGTAGGAAGAGAAATAAAATGCGATTTAGAAGGACGTCGTGGTGAGTAAAAGGGTTTGGCCTGACAACAGCTGAAGTGAATCTAAACAAGATAGAGATAAACAAAAGGGAATCTAGCAGCAAAAGAGAAATGTGGAAGAGGCTGCAATCAGGTCCGCAAATGCATGTTGTAGAGCAGAATGAAGGTAAAGGTAGCATAAACAGAAGGTCTTGAAGCTGAGGAGTGCAGATAGGAAGTAATCCATCAGTCAGGACTATCAGAAGAATTTTGGCATGAATTTTTATGCTACTGCATGAAATTGAATCAAAATATACAAGCAATGCATGGCAAGAAATCAAAGCAATGGTGAAGCCTTTTTAGGGATTTATGTAGCTTCTTTTAATCCATGATAAATGAAATTTATCCCAGTGAAATTTACCCCCGCAACCAAACAGTTAAGCTCTTGAAACTGGCATCTGCAGACAAGGATAAATTTTTCACTCTTCTCTTACTTTGATATGAACTGTATAATTTGTTTGATCCAATTTGTTTAAAATAGTACCAAAAATGTCACAGCTGCAAAGTGTTGTTCAAAATGTGCAGAAAGTTGTAGCCATATGGTCAAAAGCAAAAGCGAAACAATCTTTTGTCACAAACTAGCACTGAAACGCGGGTATGTTTAAGAAGTATATGAGTGCAGGCTTACCTATCAGTGCTACTTTGCAAAAACAAGATCACAGTACTCATTTAGTTTTAAAGCTTTGCTGTGGGAAAAGTATTTAAATACTTCAAACCCAGACAGTAGGTAGATATGTAGTTATACAGGCACGGTTAGAATTTTGCGAGTAAGAAACAGACGCAAAGTACCATTTGGATCCGAGAGCTATTGAACTGCCTAAATGTGGATCTCGCAGTGAAAACTCATTTAAACTGAAGCCACGTTTGTGCACTTTGTATTTTCCAGAACACTTGACATGAAAAAATACATTAGAAAGCCAGACCAGTAGGTGTTAATTTTGCACTTCTCAATCCGGAGATTGATTATTAGATATAGCTGGAGCCTTTATGTTGACAGGTAAATGCTGAATTCCTGGAGAAGTTGACATGTTAATACTTAGGTGCAAGGTCTCATTGCTCAAGGGTTCACTTGTTTTGGCAGTGATTTCCATTGCATATACTCAGTCTCCTGTGAACCAAACCAGAACTGTCACCAGAAAATTTCAGTCAGCACAGAGTGTGAGGTGCTGACTGCCACTGAACAAACCTTGTCTGTTTGTTTATAATGGGATAATAAGCAGGGCTACTGCTGTACATTGCTAAAACAAAAACCAACAACAAAAAAGAGTAAGAAAAAAACCACTTCAAATAGGCACAGACTTGATTTATAAGAAAAATATAAATACACGGGAGAGGACTTTTTACAGGAGCTTGTGAAGTATTGCTTCAAATTAAAAGGTATATGAATTGATTTAATATTCTAATCCTAACAGGTTTTGTCTGGAAGAACTTTTTAATAGGCACAGTCATATCAGATGAGACTTGAAATGCTTCTCTGTAATGTGTTTATTGGCTTTGTGTGAAGCACAACTGATGGTTTGGTCACAGAAAGCTGCCAGAGAGCAGCTTGCTTTAAAAGAAAAGAAACAAGCAGTGAGTTTGCAAGATAACAGTGAACCTGAGGGTGCAGTTACACTTCAGCTTAAGCTGATTTAGGTGATTAGTTTTCAGCCAGCAAACTGTCCCAAACCTGTTCTCTGTAGGAGCATATAAACACTGGCCTTGCTTCTGGGAGCTGCTGAGAGAAAGATGGGGTAGGACTGCAGCAGCCTCAGTTTACACTGGTGTAAAATGCCATGGGGTCATATCCTGATAAGAACAATGCAGATTTTTTTCTAAATCTGTGAAATTCTTCTGCAGATTAAGAATGGTCAGGGGATTGTGTTTATGTTTGCTTTAAATTGGCCTATGTCACTTTTTTCCCCCCTCCAGTTGCACTAACATGAGCATGCAGCGAGCAGCAGCTGGTGTTTTTTGCTGCAGCCT
Source organism: Semnornis frantzii (assembly GCA_013399775.1). Lineage (NCBI taxonomy): Eukaryota > Metazoa > Chordata > Aves > Piciformes > Ramphastidae > Semnornis > Semnornis frantzii. The sequence continues at coordinate 16,722 of VWYK01113096.1, read as the reverse complement.
CCAGACAGGTACATGCTAACTTTAATATTTCACCTGAGATTAAACCACTAATGCATCCACGACCAATTTTAAACCTGAGAAGGAGAAGCTGTTACCATGCCTTCTGCTACCTTTGCAGAGCAGAGACCCAGGCAACACTCCTGGTGTAGTAACCAAAATTGTTTAGATGTTCCCATCTAAAATTATATTTCTTTTTACCATAATGCAGCTGGATTTACAGATGTGATCAGTATAAGAGCAAATGTGCTTGCAGTCAACAGCTGTTAAGACTAAGCTTTAGGCATATTGCTATAAGTGAAATGGACAGCTGCATAAAAGTTCATTCTATCTCAATAAACCAAGTCAGCCTCAAACCAGCCAGAGAAAAAAAATTATTTTGGCTCAAACCAGTCCTTGTTTATCAAACCAGCCATGCCTTCACAGTAGGATGAATTCAAATTATTTACTGGGAATAAACAGTGTGGCCGGTTCACAAAGGAAGATCCAGATATTAAGACATGGCAGGTGCTCTGCAGAGTCATTATGGCAAAAATACAGAGTTTCAGCTCAGTTTTTGATCACTAGTAAGCTAGTAACAATTAATCAAAGGCTACTTTTACAATCTGTAAAGGATTGAAGCTGAAGATGTGTGTTTCCCATTAAAAATAGTCCATTCACCTGGATAGAGCAGTCAAATGTTCTGCATTAAAGGTAGATTTGAAATACAGCTTGTTCCAAGTTCCCTTGCAAGGGTTTTTTTAGACTAACTATAGAGTTTTATTTCGTGTCCCAGTGAACTCTCAGCTGAAGCAGGAGCTAACAGCAGTGTGTAAAGCAGCCCCAGCACAGCAGGTAGAATCCAGGCAGTCTCGCACGCACAGAAATCAGCACCTTTATGGGAGGAATCTGTTTCCAACTGCTTCACTGCATTTATCATCATTTGGAAGGGCTCTACCACCTGGTTCAGAAGAGATCTTGAACCTAGCAGCATTATTCTTAATGCCAGTTATTATGCTGTCTAGTAAAACGGGCTGGGTGCAGGGAGGAAGTCAATTACATCGTGAGGCTTCATAATTGTGTGGTGCAAGATGTAACCACGCAGGACAAGATGTAGTAGCCACAATGCCCTCACTTTATTAAAACATCACTTACCAAACAAGCAATGTACTCCTGGAAATGAGACTATTCAGGAAATACTGATGCTTCAGAGAGATACTTGGCCTCCAGCCTGGTTCCTGAGCTGACCCCAGGCGAGCAGGTGGCTTGTGATGGCCACACACTCCACCATATGTTATTCCTCAGTGCTGAGCATTGTGTTAGCATCTGTGGTCTCTACATTCATAGATCTTTTAATTAGTACAGTGGAAAAATGAGCAAAAACGGCAACAGAATCAGTAAGTGAAATAATAGAAGCTTCTGTGACATAAAAACCGTATAAAACTGCTACATTCTGTCCTGGTATTTATTTGCTTCTGATGACTGAAATATTTAGTCCACAAAAATTCCACTCAGATAAAAGCAGCCTTTTCTTCTTGAAGAATAACAAGCAAAGCATCCTGAGACAGGCGAAAATAGGCTGTTGTGCAATCTCAGTGGCTCATTTGTTCTCTGACCTTTCCACAGACAAGCTGCAATCCAAATCCTCCACTGGCCTTAGCTGGCAGGAGAGACCAGTCTACTGTGTTGTTGTTTCCCAGTTCAGTGATCCTGCGCTGCCTGTTGAGCCTTCTCAACGGGAGGAGTTTGAAGCTCTGACCAGTACATGCTACAAACAGCAGCCTACATACTGGTTGTTTTTCAGGTTGACAGACAGCCCCACCTTTAATTTGGAGCATGTTTAATTCCTCTAGATTGTGATACAAGTATCAGATGAGCAAGGTTATGGTGGTATTTCCTCCAGCATTGTTTGGAAGATTTGCTTGGTTGGCACTCACTTGCATGGAAAGAGGCAAAAAGATAACTTTAACTATGAAGAATATAATTAATCCATGACCGAAATACTGAATTCACAAAGCAAAATCATTATAAATAATTACAGCTTGGGTACTGTATCATGTGAATTGTGATTTATTGGGGTATTATGTTACAAAGCATTAACAAGCTTACATTTCTTGTGACATTTAAGTCTTAGTAACATTTCTTGCTTAGTAAATAAATTGTGGAAATGTGTCCTACTCTTCTAGCGTGTCATTTTCCTTTTCTGCTAACAGTCAATTAAAGTGTTAGGACATTGACAACCTCTAACTGCTTTCCACTCTGCCAGTGTTGACTGCAACCTCGAAATAACAACTTTCAGACCTGGCAAATTTTCTGTCTGATGTAGCACAACACGAAGCGCGTGCTTTTATTTGCATGACTGCATAGGTATAATAAAGTTCCTATCTTAATGGACTTGTACAAAACCTCTCAGAGGGTGCTAAATTACATTTCAAAGTAAGTTTTGTTTCCACACTGGAGCTGGACCACGGAAAAGCGTATGCTTGCTGAAACTTCTGCAAAACACAACTAAAGGAGAAACAGTGCTGGGTGAATCCACTGAGTGCCTCCATGACACAGTGGTCAAAGATGGTTGAATGAAGATTCCTCGCTGTCTTAATCATTTCTTTCTTGCTTGCTTTCTTTCTTTCTTTTATTCCCTGCCTTCCCCTTATCTTTTTTTGCAGGTGCGGTTAGAGTGGCCCACAGACCTGACAGTGAACCCCCTAGACAATTCACTCTATGTCCTGGACAACAACATTGTCCTACAGATCTCTGAGAACAGGCGCGTGCGAATTATTGCAGGACGCCCCATCCACTGCCAGGTGCCAGGCATCGACCACTTCATCGTCAGCAAGGTGGCCATCCATTCAACCCTGGAGTCGGCCAGGGCCATCGCTGTCTCCCACAGCGGCATACTCTACATTGCAGAGACCGATGAAAGAAAGATCAACCGTATACAACAGGTCACAACCAACGGTGAGATCTCTATCATTGCTGGAGCCCCATCAGAGTGCGACTGCAAGATTGATCCTAATTGTGACTGTTTTTCAGGTAAGGAGATGCTAGTTGTTTCCTGTCTCTCTATCTGTTGAGATTCCCCTGGCACAGCTGCAGATTAGCAAAGCGATGAGGGGAAGGAGAAAGAAGCAATTATTCCATTTCCTTGAAAAGGTGAAAAACTTCTCAGCAAGATTTTATCCATTGGATTCAGAGACGTGAGTCTTCCAGTGGTATTGGAGGACCCTCAGGCTGGTCTTAGCTTTTGTTCTTTTGGTAGAGAGACACCACAATCTCTGTCTGTCAGCTGTGTTTGCCTGTGTTGATGATGGTACCAGCCATCTTCAACAAGTTGCACCTAAGTGCTGCTGCTTCCGGCAGCCCATCTTACCAAGAAGAGTAGCCAGATGTTTCACACCAAGTGGAAAACACTTAGTTTATCCTTTCCCATCACTTATGTCACGCTGCACAAGCACCAAAATGGTACAAACACAAAATGTTCAGAACTTCTTTGTATGTTTTAAACTGGAAAAGCCAGTGCCAGGCCCACACCCCACCACTGCCCATTCTTGGCAACACAGCTCCACTGCCTTGCATATGCCCAAACAAATCATGGCTTTTCTTCTTCTCTTTTTCATAAAGGGACAAAGGACAACATTCCCCTGTACAGAGGTGTGCAGTGTGTTACCATCTTGTCATTGCTAAGAACCACTGTGTTCAGCTCCATAATGTCATCATAATTCTTAAGCTAGTAAAAGGTTAATTACTGACAATAAAACATTAAGTATGTCAAGAATTGAGAGGGAAAAAATGTAAATAGTCTTTCAGAGAAGGTGATTTGCTGACCCAGCATTGTAATTATAATCAAAGCCTCCCGTGCACTGCCAAGTTCTGCCAGCTTCAGTTATGGCTGTGGTTGACCAGTGCTGACAAGAATCCTGTTCAGGGTTCTTAGTGAGGAAAACTACCCTCAGTGCAGGAAAATGAAGAGCTATGCCAAACCTAATGATAGTGTCAGAGCAGGGTTGGTAGAAGGCAGGGTCAGTTTAGCCAATCAGCTTATTTGTCCATCTCCAAGGAAGCATAGGTACGCTCAAACTGTCCAGCAAATTTCACTTCTCCTTCAGCACAAAGGGAGCAATCCAACCACTAATGTGTTCTCTAAAAGTGAGATTTAATGTGCTGTCTTGCTAGGTGCAGAAAATCTTGCTCACATTAAGCCAGATATGTGGATGCAGCCCCTGTGTATCCTTCTCAAATCTTAAAATACACAAACAAGTACATTGTCAAGCGATACTGAAAAGAGTGGTTTCTCAAGGTGCTTTTTGACTCATTTTATTTTCCTGTAGTGTTGAGTATTCAATAAGTATAAACTAATCTTTCCTTCAATGTCATTTAAGCTGAATTATTTGGTTCTATTTTCTCTTTGTTTTACTTATAACACGGTTTTACTTTAGCTGCATTCCAACAGACAAAATGTAGGGAAGGAAACTTCAGGTGACATGGTTTTTTTCTTCCACTATTTTACCATTAAAGCTTTCCTGAGCAGCAGAGTTTTGTCTTTAGCCAAAGCGTTGTAAATTAGATAATTTATATTCTTGTTTGCCTTCACTGAGACTAAATTAGAATTGCACCAACCTTAGATAGTAGGTATTTAATTAGTTGGAAGAAGATACTGTTTTATTGGACTGTAAATGATACTGAGGAGAAGCAGCGCGTCAGGTTTAGGGGATCAGCTTAACTGTGGACATTACAGATGACTAGAATTACCATTTCTCCCCCAGGTGATGGTGGATATGCCAAAGATGCAAAGCTGAAAGCACCTTCTTCTCTAGCAGTCTCTCCTGACGACACACTGTATGTAGCAGACCTTGGCAACGTTCGCATCCGTGCAGTCAGCCGGAACAAGGCGCACCTCAGCGACACAAATATGTATGAGATTGCGTCGCCAGCGGACCAGGAACTGTATCAGTTCACCATCAATGGCACCCACCTCCACACACTGAACCTCATCACGAGGGACTACATTTACAACTTCACCTACAGCGGGGAAGGGGATATTGGCACCATCACCAGCAGCAATGGGAATTCGGTTCACATCCGCAGAGACACAAGTGGGCTGCCCCTGTGGGTCGTGGTGCCGGGGGGCCAAGTATACTGGCTGACAATAAGCAGCAATGGGGTTCTGAAAAGAGTTTATGCCCAAGGCTACAACCTGGCTCTGATGACATACCCTGGAAACACAGGGCTTTTAGCAACCAAAAGCAATGAAAATGGATGGACAACCGTGTATGAGTAAGTCCATGACATTAAAGGCGTGATATAAGGAACCCTGTTTTAAATGAATGTTGGTATGGTTTTAGTCACTTCTAGTAATTTAGAAAGACACCCTGCTACTAATTCTGCATGAGAAGGGACAAGTAGGGCTGTTGCACAAGCTTTTAAAACGAAACTCTCCCGTTCCTTAAGTGCCAAAGGCTGCCATATGTAAGCTCTGTACGTAGTGCCTGTTAAGTGTAGCAGAAACTGCCTAAAATTATACTTTTCACTTTATTATTGGGAATCTGTTTCTCTAAATGAAAATATGATTGTGGATGTTTTTGTAACTGTGGAAGTAAAGGTAAGTCATGATACAAACTGGTAATTTGCAATATTCCTGAGGAAGGCAAAAAGGGGGAAATTAACATGCTCCTTGCAGAAGGGACTATTGCAAAGGAAACTGAGAATCGCAGTGGAAGGAGTATTCAAAGAAAAGTGTAAACTTAACCTCTGTCAGCTTAGGAAAAGGATATGTAATAGCCAAACACTGTGCAATAGCAAAAGGCTGCTCCAAAAATATGGGGAGTAGGAACAGCAAGATGTCCAGCAACCCCTTGATGGGACTTCTAAAGACCAAGAGAGTTAAAGATGCTGGCAGAACATCCCAATCTGTCCCAGAGAGGTATCATCCCAAGAGAAAATTCATTTTTTATTTACAGTGGGGTGTGATTTATAATTAATTGTCATAATTGTCATAATCCCTGTTTGAGGATGTGAGAAGTGATGGATGTGAATCATACATTAACATTGCAGTACTAGTTCAGAGTCTTCAAGGAGGATAATAATGCCTGCTTTCTGTGAAACCTACGAGTTCATGGTCAAGAACTAAGATGAAAAGCCATCCAGGTGACACACAAGCAGAAAACACATTGAGGAGAGTTAAGTTACTGCATAGGTCACCTGGAGAGGTAGTTGAGTCACCATCATTACACATTTTCAGAGTTATATTTTCTTATAATGTGAGTAGGCTAAAAGCAGGGAAAACTACTGCCTAGTGCAGTAGTTTTCTCATCCACAGGATGTTTTGTCATCCTGCCCTCTATTATTTGGCAGAAGGCTAAATTGACAAGGTGTGCATAAGTATAAACCACCAGAGAGGGCCATTTTTGACACTGTGCAAGAAAACAAAACCATACAGTGACTTCCTGGTTCAGTTCTCATTATCAGGCATCTATTGACACCAATTTAAATCATCTTGGAACAAGGTACAGATCACTGTTTTCCTGATGCTGTTTAAACACTGATCTGAGTGTTAATTTTTATAAGTAGAACTAACTGAAAATATCTACTTTGTAATAATTTCAGCACTGAAAGCAATCCATTTAAATCTTTACTTGAAGATGACATCAGTCCAGACCATGGACCACAGACACTTGCAAAAAGCTTTTGCAGTAGCTCCAAGTCCATGCCTATTGCTTCATAAGAACACCATGCATTATTGCAGGGCCTTGATTGTTAGAGCATGTTAGAACAGATTATTTGTAGTCAGATGCTTCTCAATCTTGGTATTCTTACTCTGTCCCACTGACATTGACTGTAAATCATTTCACACTTTTATTGCATCTTCCTATTAGCCAAGCTGTCGTATGACAAGCACAGTGAGATCTTTTAAAGGACTTCACCTGCTTGCAAGTGCCTCCCATTGTATGCAATACAGATATCTTCGCTAACGCTGTGATGGTTTGCGAGTTCCCTGCCCCCCCACACATTGTAAAATCACCCAGACTAGACTCAGCCAGCTGGTAGTTAAGGACTGAAGCTCTATTTACAGCTTAGCATGATATACAAGCAGATATATACACAATATACATGAATATTTACAGAAATGTACAAGTTAAAGGTAATACAGGAACACAATACCCCTCCCAGAAATCAGAGCCCCCAGGAGGATCTCTCAACCACCTTTCCACCTTCTCCCCACCCCTCAAACCAGCACAAGTGCCTGTGCCTGCGAAGGGTTCATATGATGCATATGATATACACAAAGAAACTTTTGATGAATTGAACAGGTTTTCCTATTTTCACAGCTTTAACTGCAGGCTAGGTGACACTGTCCTCACTGATACTTTGAGTTGTTAAGTCTTTGCACAGCCATGCACTTTTACCAGTCCAGATCAGTCAGTAGAAGTTAGCAGAGTTACGACTATTAGCATTACGGAAACAACAGCAAAAGTAAATAGCAAAGTCATGTCATTAATATTTATATTCAGACCAGCATTTTAAGTCATCTTCGTAATATATGGCTGCTACATAGAATGTCACCCACTCTGCTGCAGTCAGAGGGTCAGTTGACTGTAATCAACTCTGAGTAGATGTGCTTTCAGAGGATGCTGCACACCTTCTGCCACAAGTAAGTCTTGGGGCATGATCATCCTTAGCTTTACTTTAACCAGACATTATTTTCCAGACAGGCCACATTCAGAACTGACTCCTGATTTCATTTTGAAAATTAGAATTTTTTGAAGGGTTTACTTATACACAAATTAATTCCGAGTCCTATATGAACATAAAATTGGAGTTTAGATAATTGTCATTTGAACAACTTTCAGATTGCTTGGAAACATCTTCCCTGTTTAAGCTAGATTTGCATTTACATCCAAAAGTTTACCCCATGCCACTGTCAAACTGAAATAGGGATGGGGTTGTTTAACAACACATACCACACATATTTGGGAGTATGAACAAAGATAATGAACTGTTCATAACATCTACCTATATGTCAAATCTGCTCATAGAAGGAAATTATTAAGAGTTAGAAAACCACCTAAAAAAGTACTTGTCATCCATCTACTCTAATCTGATGGAATGGAAGTACTGAAAGAGCTCTTGCATAAAATTATAGCTAATGTACAATTTGCAGTCATCTAGATTTTTTTAATACTGTATCATTAAAACTGTAAAAAGGGAGGGGGAGGACTGGGCCTCTATTAAATCAAGGACAAGAAAACACCTGCAAGAAACAACTCTCTCTGAAAAAAATTAATTAGATCCCTTTCCCTCTGAAACGATATAACTCTTCACTGTGCTACATGTAGAAATGCAAATGGATTGTGAAACTGTATCCCCAAGTGTGCTTTTCAAATATTGGTGAGTACTTCCTCATGTGAGTACTGAAATCAATGCAATTATTTGCATGATTAAATGGTCACTGACATGATTAACAGCAGCACAATTGGGCCCCAAATTAACATTAAGAAATATGTGGTGATTCTAGCCCTATTAGTATGGGTTGGACATTGCTCTGCAGGAACTGAGTCCCAGAATGTCACTATTCATCATATGAAAGGTGGCAGAACCTGTCCTCAGAGGGTTAGGTTTCTTGGAGCAATCTGGCATAAAAACAATATTTTAGATGGCCATGTTGTGGAATCATTACTAAGACACTAATATGTACTTCTGGTACATATTAGTACCACCACCAGCCACTTCTGGACCGTCTACATGAGTAAGGGTCCACTGGCATGTGCTCTAGTCGCATTAGAAGTCAGTACTGCATCTGACCACCCATCCAGCCACAGTTTGTCCCATTTCCAGTGACTTGAGGACTTTTGTATCTCAGCAGCAGCCCAACTGGATCCTTAGCAAAGATGGATCCCAAGATCTCACAGGAGTACAGTCCAATAAACTGACTGTATTTCCATCAGTACAATGCACAATTTGGGGATTTTTCTCTGGTGCGGTAGCAGATCCAAATAACCTAGCAAGCTGTCCTGTCTATTTGATCAAGCACTGCATTAAGTATTGCGGTCCAGTGTTCATGGAGCTTTCTAATGATGAAAAGTAGTTATCTGAGTCAAATTTAATGGCTGGGTGTGGCACCAGTCACTTTGCACAGAACCAGAATGAAGGCAGAATGTAAATAATTCATGTGATGTCTGTGAGGGCCAAAGGAGGTGAAAGAGAGGGAGATTATATTGTATTTAACATTTGATCAATTTACTTGTCAAGAAAAAACCCAAGATGTGTACTAGTTCATCTCCAGTGTTTCAACTGAAACAGCTGCTCTATTTTTCTTTTTTATATTCTGTGGGGAAGAGAGCAAATCCTAATTTTTTTTTCACTAATACTTCTTGTGACATATAGATTTTGTCTAACTAATTAGCATGGAATAAAGATCCTAAGGAAATGATGCCAACACATTTTAAAGTGAAGGATATAGCCAGATCGTCTGCTGATGTGAATTGGAAGAGCTGTCTTGGAGACAGTGGAGCATTGCCAGTTGATATACCAGATGAGGATATGTTTTGTCAATGAGAGGAGACATGAAAACTTAATTATGCTTTACTATCTGTACAAATAGGTTCCTGTTTTATGAACAGGAGTTGTTTCTACTCAAGAAAGTAAATTTGTAGTATCACTGAAGTGTCTTGGGACCTTAATGATCCCTACAACTACCTGAAAGGAGGTTGTAGGAAGGTGGAGGTTGATCTCTTCTCCTTAGTAGCAAGTGGGAGGATGAGACAAAATGGCCTCAGGTTGCACCAGGGGAGGTTTAGGTTGGATTTTAGTAGTGACTTCTTCACCAAAAGGGTTCTCAAACACTGGAATAGGCTCACGGGGGAGGTGGTTGAAAGCCCATCCCTGGAGGCGTTTAAACGATAGAGATGCGGTGTGGAGGGACATGGTTCAGCACCAGACTTGGTAGGTAGATAGCAATTGGATCTTAAAGGTCTTTTCCAACTAAAATGATTCTATTATTCTCTGAATAAGAATGTATTAGCATCAGTAAGATTTTTAGGGTGAGAGGCATTAATATGAAACAGTATCAAGCACCAAGCAGCGTTCTGTGTTGTTTACTGTGTGACCCATCAGAAAGAACAAATACATCTGCAGAACTGAAAAGACCTGTTGGAAACACTGATCCGGAGCCATTGAATTCATCATTGACTTTTTCATTGCATGGCCTGATTCACATAAAGTACCTTAAATGAAAGAATTTCTTTACCACTGGTAAAATTCAGGTGCACTAGAATGTAGTGCTCTAGATTCTGCTGCTGTTACTTGTCATGAGAACTTTCTGCTGATTTGAACAGGCCCTTGAGAAACACAGCACAAGAGTGAAAACCAAGCAGGCAAATTAACCACTGCAGATTTCACTCTAACTTTATTGCTATGGTTACACTTTAGGTCCCTGTTTTAAATTCACCATTCATATTATGTGCTTCACACATAGTCAACAAAAAGCAGTTTCTGAGTCTAAGATTTGGATTTATTTAAACTTAACGGGTAACAAAGAGCCTTTGGGGGGGGGGGGGGGGTTTTTGCCTGAATGCCGAGGGACCTCCAGTGGCCACCC
>VWYK01113095.1:7291-20206 GCA_013399775.1 Semnornis frantzii | reverse complement strand
AGCTGAGGCAGAGGAAGTTTCATTTAAACATAAGGAGGAATTTTTCCCTGTGAGGGTGGCAGAAGCCTGGCAGAGGCTGCCCATGGGGGTTGTGGAGTCTCCCTCTCTGGACATATTCCAAACCCACCTGGATGTGTTCCTGTGTGATCTGGTCTGGGAGATGCTGCTGTGGCAGGGGGCTTGGACTGGCTGAGCTTTGGAGCTCCCTTCCAGCCCCTGACATTCTGTGATTTTTTTTTTTGGTTGGAGAAGACCTCTAAGATCATCAAGTCCAACCTTCAGCCCAACACCACCACAGTCATTAAACCACATGCTGAAGCACCTTGCTCACGTTTGTTGGCAGCTGGGCAGCTGTGATCCTGTTAGGTGTGCCTCACTGCCTTCTCACTGCCTTCTCACTGGCATCTCACTGGCATCTCACTCAGATCTCTCTGTTGTCACTCTGCAGGAGAAACATCTCGCATCTGCCAGAGGACACAGTGCTGTGATGGTGTCCTTGCAGCCTTGCTCCAGGCTGGGGTGCGAATTCTCTTCAGCTCTTGCCAAGAGGAAAGTGCTGCTCTGCTGAAGGACCTGGCTTTGTTGGAGCAGAGGAAAAATGCTGCCATCTGTGTGCCAACAGAGGTGGAGGGTCACAAGAGGGAAGTGCTCAACTTCTACCTGACCATTCCCAACCTCAGCTACCCAGCTGCTCTCAACCTGTGCCATCACTTCGGCTCCCTCAAGGAGCTGACCAACAGGTAACAGCAAAGGTGTCCAGAAGCTGCCTTGGGGCCTGGCTACTTTGGCTGCCCTGTCTCCTCCAGGACTTCCTGCTGAGGCAGTTGCTTAAGGAGGTCTTCTCTCTGCCTTGCTGTTAGAACCATAGTGTTGTTTAGATTGGAAGAGACCCTTAAGATCATTAAGTCCAACCTTATACCTGACGTTGCTGAGTCCACCACCAAACCACATCCCTCAGCACCACATCTCCACAGCTTTGAAACCCTTCCAAGGACAGGGACTCCACCACTGCTGTGGGCAGCCTGGGCCAGGCCTTAACAACTCTTTTGGGGAATAAATTGTTGCTCATGTCCAACCTAAACCTCCCTAAGTGCAACCTGAGGCCATTTCCTCTTGTCCCATCACTTGTTCCTAGGGAGAAGAGACCAACCCCCACCTGGCTCCAGCCTCCTTTCAGGGAGTTGTAGAGAGCCAGAAGGTCTCCCCTCAACCTCCTTTTCTCTAGGATAAACAACCCCAGCTCCCTCAGCTGCTCCTCACCACACCTTTTCTCCAGACCCTTCAGCAGCTTTGTTTCCCTTTTCTGGACACTTCTGTGACTTCCAGAGCTCCCCAGAAGCTTTCCTGTCTCCTCACCACTCCTGCTTTTCATGCATTTCTCAGTCTTTTCCAGCTGAGCAGACTCAGGCCATGCCATGGTCCTACAACCACCATCCCTCCCCTTTTGCCTCTTCTTTCTCTCTCCCCTTCCACAGCTTTTTATTTCATCTGCTGCTTTCTTGCTTAGGCTGGTGTGCTCACAGCCCTCAGGAACCTGCTGAAAGGTGACAACCAGCAGCTCCTGGTCCTCCTGTTGCAATCTTGCTCCCTCCCTGGAGGTGTTCAGGACCAGGCTGGATGAGGCCTTGAGTGACCTGTTCTAGTGGGAGGTGTCCTTGCCTATGGCAGGGGGTTGGAACTGGATGAGCTTTTGAGGTCCCTTCCAACCTAAACCATTCTATGATTCTATTTCCTACCATCCTGTCACTTGTTCCTTGGGAGAAGTAGATAAAACCCCACCTGGCTTTAGCCTTCTTTCAGGGAGTTGCAGAGAGCCAGGTCTCCACTCAGCCTCTTCCAGGCTGAAGAACCTCAGGTCCATCAGCTGCTCCTCACCCCACCTGTTCTCCAGACCCTTCACCACAAGCTTTGAGGTCCCTTCCAACCTAAACTATTCTCTGATTCAATGACACTTCTTGCCTTCTTGTCTTGGTATGATGTCCTGAGCTGCACCTGAAGGTGTCCTCTTGCTGTGGTCTCTTACAGCTCCCCCGTGGAGATTGCTGCTGGAGCCCAGGTCAGCATGCAGAAGGCAGAGCAGATCTTCCACTACCTCCACTATGGCTTTGACCTGCACATGCTGCCTGACAATCTCAATGTCAAAGGGAGAAGCAACACAAAGAGCTGAGGGGGTAAAAGGGGGCTTGGGGACTTCCACCCCCTCCACAGCCCTCAAGGCTGTTTACTTTTAACTGCACTTTATGGAGTCGTGGCTCACTGTAAAACATTGTAAATAAATCCTTGTGGAAACATCAGGGGGTTGAGGTGCTACATCCAGATCTCACCCAGAAGATGGATCTAACCCCTCCAGGGTCACAGCCTTTGCTCCTGTGTCACACAGACCCATGTGGAGTGCTCTGTGGGCAGAGGTTTGTGTTGTCTGGGAATGATCATCCCAAAACTCCTTTAAAAAGGAGAATTATGGCTGAAGGGGTTTGGTGGAGCCAGAAAGGAGGGGACAGAACAAGCCTACAGTCACTTGCTGGTCAGAGGGCTGCAGCAGCTCTGCTGTGAGGACAGGCTGTGAAAGTTGAGGCTCTGCAGCCTGGAGAAGAGAAGGCTTCCAGGAGAGCTTGGAGTGACCTTGCGGGATCTGAAGGGGGCTACAGGAGGACTGGGGAGGGACTATTGGCAAGGTCTTGAAATGACAGGAGGAGGAGGAATGGCTTTGAAGTGGGTGAGGGGAGATTGAAAGTGGATGTTAGGAGGAAGTTGTTTGCAGTGAGGGTGGTGAGACACTGGCACAGGTTGCCCAGGGAGGCTGTGGAGCACAGAATCTTTGGTCCCACTCTATTTCTGTGCTCCACAACCTCCTGGAGGTGTTCACGGCCAGGCTGGATGAGGCCTTGAGCTACCTGTTCTAGTGGGAGATGTCCCTGCCTATGGCAGGGTTTGGAACTGAGCTTTGAGGTCCCTTCCAACCCAAACCATTCTAGAATTCTATGATTCTATCTACTCCAAGAGGGGTACCCAGTTCCTAGGAAAAATCAGAATTGCCAAATGTTCCTCCTCATTCTTCCTGCCCAGAACACTGAGGGGTTGGCCAACTGTGCGGGGGAGATGTATGGGCCTAGGGCATCAAGTAACTGCTCTTGATCGTAGGTGGCCTCAGAGCTGTCATCCCCTGTGAGCATCTCTCCTGCTCTGGCGCTGGGGACCTCAGCACACAGCTGGCTGCTGCCGCACTGTGGCTATCTGACAGAAGAACACTTCGGGTGGATTCCTTCCTGTCCTATCAGGCCTTCGACGAGGTGACCTGCGAAGGTCCCGTCCACCCCAGACCACTCTGTGACGCTTTGATGATTCCATCCCTCCTGAAACACTTCGGCGAAGAAGGGAAGGGAAGGAGCAGAGAGAAATCACCTCACTGCAGCCTGAGAGACCAACATGGACCAGCACCAGGCTGGTGGCAGACATTCCACATCTTCAACAACCTGGATGAAGGGACAGGGTGAACCCTCAGCCAGTTTGCTGATGACATCAAAGTAGGAGGAGTGGCTGACACGTGTCAGGCTGTGCCATTCAGTGTGACCTGGGGGAGAGTAACTTCAGGAAGTTCCAAGGAGGGCAATTGTAGGCTCTAGGGAGGAACAACCTCCTCCACCAGTACAGGTGAGGGGGGACCTGCTGGGAAGCAGCTCTGTGGAAAGGGACCTGGGAGTGCTAGCAGACAAATTCACCAGGAGGCAGCAAGGTCCCTTTGTGGACAAAAATGCCAATGAGCTCCTGAGGTGCACAAAGAAGAGCGTGGGCCAGGAGGTCAAGGGAGGTTGTCTTCCCCCTTGGCCCTAGTGAGGCTACATTTGGAGTCCTGTGTCCACTTCTGGGCAGTTCAAGAGACAGGGAACTACTGGAGTGAGTCCAGTGGAGTCTCCAAAGCTGCTGAGGGGCCTGGAGCATCTCTGGGAGGAGGAAAGGCTGAGAGACCTGGGGTTGTTCAGCATGGATAAGAGCAGCCCCAGAAGGCATCTTCTCAATGCTGAGCAACAGCTAAAGGGCCTGGTGAGGATAAGAGGATGGGGCCAGACTCTTGTCAGTGGTGCCCAGCAACAGGACAAAGGGCACAAACAGGAAGCCAGGAGGTGCCACACACATACAAGGAGAAACTTGTGAGTGTGCAGGAACCCTGGAGCAGACTGCCCAGAGAGGTTGTGAAGTTTCCTCTGGAGAGACTGCAAACCCCCTTGGCCATTGTAATCCTGGGCAAGCTGCTGTGGGTGCCCCTCCTTAAGCAGGGACATTGGGCTGGATGATCTGTAGGGGTCCCTTCCAGCCTCCACCATGCTGTCTTTACTGATGTTTATTAAAAACCAAAGAGGACAGAGAGAAGAGAGAAAGGAGGAATGGGAAGCTTTTGCACACTCTCCTGTGCAAAGAGTCAGAGGTGACCCAAAAATCAGCCTTTTTATTACATTAAAGAAATGTAAAAACAGTGTCCTGTGCTAAAGAGCTCTACAAAGCCATCCTGGTTCAGCTGTGCAAATTTATTTTACAGCCACAGCTCCAGGAGATCTTTTTGCTCAAAGTGAAGCCAAACTCATTGTCCATTTCTCCATCCTTCAGGAGAAAGAGAGAAACAAGAATGAGAAACCTGAGCAAGGACGTGCCACTCAGTACAGACAGGAAGGGACAGAGGTGTTAGGACAGGCAGTGAGCAGAGTATCAGGAGAAGAAAGGTGCAGAAGTGTCAAGCTGCTAAAATCCACTGAGTTCAAAGGGAGAAGTAATCATCCTCCTGCTCCTCCTCCTCATCGGAGTCTGCTGTCTCTACCACAAAGAGGTTCTGTGTGTCAGCAGCTGGAGTCACCTCTGCAGAGAGAAACAAGAAGGGTTATTACTCTGTGGTGGGCTGGGAAAGCTACTTCAGGAGGTCCAAAAAGCCAAGAAGCTCAGGAGAAGCAGCCTGCAGACTTCCAAGAAGCCCATGGTGATGTTTGAGGTGAGGTTCAATGAGGTCCCAAAAGCAACCTGGTCTAGTGGGGAGGCCTCCCTACCTGTGGCAGGGGGGCTGAGAAGAGATGATCTTTAAGGTCCCTTCCAATCCAAACCATTCTAGGATAGGAAGGTGAAGGAAGCTGGTATGAAGGAGGAGAGCCAAAGAGAACTTACTTTGAGTATAGGTGAACTTGGTTCTGTGTGAAGCTGGTGTGTCCAGCACTCTTGCAGCCTGAGGGAGAGGACAGAGAGGGTCTGCTCAGACACCTGCACCAGGTACAGAGCAGCTGGAGAAACTGGAACAGGCTGGGTCCTGCACTGGACTTGAGCTGCCCAGTCACTGGACTGCACTGTCACAAAAAACTTAGATGGGCAAGAGATGACCACAAGTTGCCCCAGGGGAGGTTTAGGTTAGACATGAGGAACAATTTCTTCTCCAAAAGGGTTGTGAAGGCCTGGCCCAGGCTGCCCAGAGCAGTGGTGGAGTCTCCACCTATGAAGAGTTTCAAAGCTAATGTGGTGCTGAGGGATATGGTTTAGTGGTGACCTGGCAGTGCTGCTTTAAGGTTGGACTGGATGATCTTAGAGGTCTCTCCAAAGCTAAATGACTCCATGATTCTGGTCTCTTGGAGCTTCTAATTGGAGAAGAGCTCTTTACCATCAGGATTAAATGCACCAGGTTTCTTCTGGGCTGGCAAATGCTTCCAAGTTCTGTGACCTTCAGAGACAGAAAGTTCCTGCTATGTTCTTGTGCACAGAGGCACAGATCATTCTTAGCTTGTATCACAGAGTCCCTGAGTTTAGAGATGTATTCCTAGGGGCTGAATCTTCTAGATTTTCCCTGAAAACTTTAGATCCCAGGGGCAGAAAAAGCACAGAATTGTTTTGCTTGGGAGAGATCTTTAAGACCGTGGAGCCCAACCATTAACTCAGCATTGTCAGGTCACCACTAAACCATGTCCTTCAGCATCACATCTCCATGACTTTTCCATATCTGAATGAAGAAAGCTGGGGAGGGGCTGTTCCCAAGGTCTTGTAGCACTTGGACAAGGGGCAGTGGTTTGAAACCAGACCAGGGTAGATTTAGATTAGACATTAGGAAGTTCTTTACTATGAGAGTGGTAAAACACTTGAACAAGTTGTCCAGGGAAGAGGCCCCATCCCTGGGGACATTCAGAGTCAGGCTTGGTAGGGCACTGAGCAAACTCATCTAGTTGCAGATGTCCCTGCTGACTGCTGGGGTTTGGACTAGGAGAACTTTAAAGGTCTCTTCCAACCCAGTGAATCATAATTCTGTGATTCTGCACAGTTTTACAGGATGTTAGGGGTTGGAAGGGACCCAAAGAGCTCATCCAGTCCAACCCCCTGCCAGAGCAGGACCAATCTAGCTCAAGACACACAGGAACACATCCAGACAGGCCTGCAAAGGCTCCAAAGGAGACTCCACAACCTCTCTGGGCAGCCTGTGCCAGGGCTCTGGGAGCCTTCCAGCAAAGAAGTTGCCCCTTGTGTTGAGCTGCAACCTGCTGTGCTGCAGCTTCCATCCACTGCTCCTTGTCCTATCCCAGGCAGCAGTGAGCAGAGCCTGTTCCCTCCCTCCTGGCCCCCAGCCTTCAGAGACTGATAAACATTGCTTAAATCCCCTCTCAGTCTTCTCTTCAGACTAAGCAGCCCCAGGTCTCTGAGCCTCTCCTCACCAGGCAGTGTTTCAAGTCCCCTCATCATCCTCACAGCCCTCCCTTGGACTCTCTGCAGCAGATCCCTGTCCTTCTTCAAGTGGGGAGCCCAAAACTGAAGGCAGCACTCAAGATGTGGTCTCAACAGGGCAGAGCAGGAGAGAAGAACCTCCCTTGATCTGCTGGACACACTCCTCTTAATACACCCCAGGATCCCATTGGCCTTGGCCACAAGGGCACATTGCTGTGCCATGTTTCAAAACCCTTCCATGGGAGTGGACTCCTCCACTGCCTTGGGCAGCCTGGGCCAGGCCTTGACAAACCTTTCCATGGAGAAATTGTTCCTTATGTCCAACACCAGACCTGTTCTCCAGCCTCTTCATTGCCCTTCTCTGGCCACCAAGTGTAGACCCAAACCCCATCATGCTGGGAGGAGGTAGGGGATGGTTCCTGCTCTGCAGTCCCAGCTTTGCCTGAGCAAAGCTTGGGCTGACCAAAGTGGATCTGGGGAGCACTGAAGGGATGCAGCATTACCGACTTCTTCTTGATGTTGCCCCAGGTGCCCCTGCTGCCCTGCTTCTGCATCCTGAAGACGTGCTTGTCATAGTCGTTCCTGCAGAGACAACCCTGCACTTTAGTGCCACCACCCTGCTGCACACAGGTAGAGGCAGTAGACAGCTCTAAGGAAGGAAGGACATGACTTGGCCATCAAAAGCAGCTGTTGGTCACCCCAGTGTGACAGCAGCTGTGGGAGGGGTTCATCAGAGGACATGGTTACCAGGCAAAGCTCCATCATTTCCCAGAGTAAGCTCATTTTATCTAAAGGCCAAAAAGTGTTTCCACTTCAGTTTCAGTCAAGTTGGAGGCTGGATGAGGCACTTAGTGGCATGGGTTAGTTAAGCAGAAGGGTTAGGTGATAGGTTGGACTCGATGAGCCCAGAGGTCTTTTCCAATCTGGTTCATTCTGTGAAACAACTAAGCTAAGAGATTTAAGACTCAAACTGAGCAGAGGAAGCTTTGCTGAGACTGAAGCTCAAAGTATTACCTCCTCCAAGAGGAGAAGAACATGTAATGGAGATGTTTTGTGGCCTGTGGTCAGTTTACTGCTCACACTGGCAAAGGAAATAGCTCCTCCAAAACATGTCCCTCAAGGACTGCAGGATTCCCTGCAAACACTAACTCTGGAAGGAACCTGGTGTCCCAGTTCCAGCAGTGCTCCTCCTTAGAAGACAAAAAAGACAACCTTGGAGAAAACCCAAAGCAAAAGGTGAGCAGAGGACAGGGGAATGAGTTCCTACCTGTTGATGGGTGCCAGCATGCCTGGGCTGATGTGCTCGCACTGTGGGGTTTTTGCCACGGGGAAGATGACTGAGGAGGGTGTGATGGGGTTGTCCTTAAGTGCAAAGACATCATCATCATCATCACAGCTTTCATGCAACCTTGGCAACTGCAAAGGCACATCAGAGCCATCAGTAACCTGCCCCTCTTAAGACATCTGCTGAGAAGGCTTCTCATGGGTCTGTCTAGGGCTGGCAGTGGGACACAGCCTCTTGTGAACCACCACTGCGTCCCTTGTCCACAAATGGAGGGGATCCAGACTCTGCAGGCCTTGCTCCATTCCCTGCCTTCTTGACTCCACCCTGTCCCTGTCAAGAGGCAGATGCACAGCAGACATGTGGGAAGGTCTCCACACAGCAGCTTTCTGATGCTTCTGTCTTGCTCCTGCTGCTCCTTCCATTGACTGCCAACATTTTCTGGCCTTTGTCAGCTACTACATAGCCCCCAAAAGAATTTCTGGATCAAAGTTGACCATCACTGATCAGAAGGAGGATCTGGGTGGGCTATACACAGCACAGGGACTTGAAGGTCATTCAGTGAATTCTTGGTCTCTTTGCTTTGAAGAGAGGAAAACTGGGAAGGTTCAGAGATTTACCTTTACTCTCCTGTTCTGAAAGGGTGTGGCAGTGAAAACATCATCATGGTTGTCCTTTGGTAAATGGTCCAGGAAATCCCTCATCTGCTGCTTCCTCTTGAAGGTTCCCACTTTGGCAGTTACCATCACTGGCTCCTCTTTACCTACAGGAACCAAAACATCCCTTGTTCTAAGGCAGCCAGGTCATGCTTTGACAGCTCACCAACTACTCGTGCCACTGACAGAGCCCAGGCCCTCCTCCTTCAGAGCATCTCACAGCTTCCTTGTGATCCTTTGAGTTACAGAATCATAGAATGGTTTAGGTTGGAAGGGACCTCAAAGCCCATCCAATTCCAACCCCCCAGCCATAGGCAGGGACACCTCCCACTAGCACAGGTCACTCAAGGCCTCCTCCAACCTGGCCTTAAGCACCTCCAGGTGTATTTTGGAGGAGGATCTCATAACCTAAACACACATTGGGGTGGAGTCAGTGTCCCCATCTCTCATTACCCAATAAATCTTGAACCAGAAATGATTTGAAGCTTGCAACACCCCCAAAGGAATGTCTCAGTACCTATCTGTGCTGATTTTGCTGAAGTATTGCTCTTCTTGGTGTGGGTCTTGGAACCTTTTGCCTCTTGCTCTTCCATGTACTTCTGGTGGCATTCCTCAGCTGAGCGTGAGCCCACTGCCATGGCTACCTCCAGCCAGAAGCCACTCTTGTGCTTGGGAAAGGATGCCACAGCCCTGCCAAGAGAACAAAACCATGCCACAGAATCACAGAATGGTTTCAGTTGGAAGGGACATTAAAGATCATCCAGTTCCAACTCCCCTGCCGTGGGCAGGGACATTGTCCACAACACCAGGTTGCTCAAGGCCTCATTGCCTTGAACACCTCCAGGAGTAGACCATCCACAACCTCCCTGGGCAACCTGTTCCAGTGTCTCAGTACCCTCACTGTAAGGAATTTCTCTGTGATGTTTCATGCTGGAGAACCTTGCTGGGTCAAACTCAAAGAGACCTGCTGGCTGTCCTGGGAAGAACACTACACCTTGGATGTAGAGAATCTTGTTCCATCTGGAAGACGTTGGAAAAGGACAGATTTACACTGCCTGTTAGGAGGAAATTCTTTAGAGTGAGAGCACTGAGACACTAGAAGAGGTTGCCCAGCCAGGCTGTGGATACCCCTTCTCTGGAAATGTTCAAGGTGAGGTTGGATGAGGGCATGGCAGTGAAACATCATGATTGTCCATCAGCAAATGGCTCAGGAAGTTCTTTCCAGTGAGGGTGGTGAGACACTGGCACAGGTTGCCCAGGGAGGTTGTGGAGCACAGAAGCACAGAATGCTTTGATCCCATTCTGTGCTTCTGTGCTCCTCAACCTCCCTAGAGGTGTTCAAGGCCAGGATGGATGAGGCCTTGAGTGACCTGCTCTAGTGGGAGGTGTCCCTACCTATGGCACGAGGTTGGAACTGGATGAGCTTTGAGGTCCCTTCCAACCTAAACCATTCTAAGTGCCTCATCTGCTGGTTTTTCTTGAAGGTTCCCACTTTGGCAGTTATCATCACTGGCTCCTCCTTACCCACAGGAACCAAAACATCCCTTGTTCTAAGGCAGCAACCTAGGTGGCTCTGCTCATGTCAAGACAGTTGGAACTAGATGATCCTGAAGGTCCCCTCCAACCTAAACCATTCTGTGATTGTCTCTGGTACCTCATCCAGATGCTTCAAACACAAATTTATTTGAATAATTAAAGCCAGCAGCTCCATTACAAGACAAAATTCATTCTCCTCACCCCTGAGACATGAATTCACCCAATCCCAGTGTGGTGGGGGTTGGAATTGACCTCTGGAGATTCCCAAGAGTGATTTGGTTTGGAAACAACTCTAAAGGTCACCTAGGCCAACCCACTGCTAAGGCAGGGTCACCTCATGCCTTTTCCAGGCTTCTAATCTAACAGAAACAAACCCACACGTGCTCATTTTATTACTTAATATATTAAATCCCGTGAGTATTAATTAATTAATGCATTAATTGCATTAATCAAACCCTCTTGTAGTTCATCTCCCCTTTAACACACTCAAAGGCATAAGCACATTGTGTTTATTCCATCAGGGGAGAGAACAGGCTGCCTCTGCCCCAGTAAGTCAAAAAGAGCAACTCTTTTACCCTAAAGAGGAGTAATTCACCCTATTCCTGACCTACTTGTGGTTTTCTGTTTCACTCAGAGGACATTTATCACTTTTTGAAACATGCAGATCCACCAAAATGTTGCCTGAGGTTCTTTTCATAGCTGCACAGAATGGTAGCTGCTGTGGCCTCACATGTCTGCAATTACTGTAGCTAACTCCCAAGCATCTCTTTTATTTCACCATTTTTTACTTTGTTACCATAAATTCTTTGAGAGAGAGTTTAAACATAAAGGAAACCTTTAAAACAACCTGAATCTGCAAACTCAAGCCCTCAGAATATTCCGCCTCCCCACCTTGCCCCATGACAGAACAGCCACTTGCCTGTTGAGCTTCTGCAGCTCCTTTTCAGACCACTCATCAGCTACCCTCTGAAAGAGCTCCAGAGATGGCTGCACCTTTTCCCTCTCAGCTTCTCTTTGTTTGGCTGCTGAAGACTTGGCAGGGTTAGAAGCTTGAGAAGTTGTTCTTTTGGCAGGGACTTTTGAGTTCTTCCTTTTGACCTGAAGCTCCTCCGTGTCAGTTTCAGCCTTGCTGTCAGACTCCAAACATCTCTGACTGTTGAACTCTTTTCTCCCCCTTGTTGCCTTCTCAGGCAGGGGGGGAGAAGGGGACTCACCAGAAGATGTTCTTCCTCCACGAGAATCACTGCCATCAGTGGATTCAGGCTCACTTTCCCTCAGCCCTATGCGATGGGAGGCAGCAGGCTGCTTCACTGTCCTCTGCTCGCTCCTCACCTTCTTAGTGTCATTCCATGAACCTTTACAGTTAGAGGAGAGCTTAGAGGTTGCAGTCACTTGACTGAATGCAGGTTTATTCCTCCTTCTGTTGGACAGTGTGACCTCTTCATCAGACTCCTCCTCTTCACCTGCACTTGATGATACATCCGTTAACAGTTGGTCTTTAAGCTGTTTGCTGGACCTCAAGCAGGAATTGTACCTGTGCTGGTGGACAGTCAACTCTCCACAGCCTGTTTCTCTCTTCTCTTCCCTCGTTCCTGGGGCTCTGCTCTTCTGTCTGCTGAGTGCTTCAGCATTGGAGGGGTTGGGCCTAGCAGAAAGCTGGGCTTTGCTTCTAGTAGCAACACCTTCCTGCTCACTCTCCTCATCTGAAATGAAGTGCCTGGCCTTCTTCCTCCCAGTAGGCTTGAGATCTCCCCTGGAACTCAGTCCTCTGTCATCACTCCTCCCTGAAAGAGATGTCAGAGAACATCACACATTATGGAGAGCAGCATCACAGAGAATCTTCTGCTGTGTATCTTTTGTTGTCAGGGCTCTGATACTTCCCACATTGCATTACAAATGGAAAGAATGTTAAAACACTTTTCCTGCATAAGCATTTAGAGACTCCAAGCATGGCAGGGGTTGGAAGGGACCTCTGGAGATAATCCAAGCCTCTGGGCAGCCTGCTCCAGGGCTCCAGCACCCTCACACTGAACAAGTTTCTCTTCCTATTCAGATGGAACCTCCTGGGTTCTAGTTTATGCCCATTGCCCTGTCACTGGACCACTGGCAGGAGACTGGTGCAATCCTCTTGCCCCCCACAGGTCCTTTAGCTCTGGCTCAGCATTGAGATCGCCTCTTGGACTGCTCACAGAGATGCTCCAGGCCTGCCAGCAGCTTTGGTGCCTCCACTGGACTCTCTCCAGGAGTTCCCTGTCCCTCTTGAGCTGACTGAACTGGACTCGGGACTCCAGATGTGACCTCACTGGGGCAAAGTAGAGGGGGAGGAAAAAAAACTTCCCTGACCTGCTGGCCCCACTCTTCTTCATGCACCCCAGGAGATCATTAACTACAAGAGCATGGTGCATTTATTTTAATTCCTACATCTTGGGAAGCAAAGCCAGACCCCAGCTTGCTGGAGTGCAGAACTCCACTCCTCTCTCTCCAGTGAGATCCAACAGCTCTGTGGAGAGACAAAGTGACAGGAGGAGAGGCCTCAAAACAAAAAATAAAATATCCATAATCTTTTCAATTCCAATGTCCAGAAAGCAAATGTTCCCTTTATGCACACATGAAAGGGATTTACACAAATAGGCTACATTTGGAGCAGTCAACATGGAGTTATAGAATGGTAAGGTTGGAAGGGACCTCAAGGATCATCTAGTTCCAACCCCCTGCCATAGGTAGGGACACCTCCCACTAGCACAGGTCACTCAAGGCCTC
>VWYK01113094.1:9612-25903 GCA_013399775.1 Semnornis frantzii | reverse complement strand
TAAGGGTGTTTTGTCTCTCGCACTGGACATGACTGTGGGTTTATTCTAGGTTGCCCTTTGCATGTCTTCTCAGACTCTCTGAAGCTGGATGTTGAACAGTGAAGGTAGTTTATCTTCTCTGGATGGGATGCAACTTTTCCGTGTTCGTAGTGTGGTCAAGTGATTACTGTGAAAATCCCTGCTGACCTATTCTGCAGGGTTTGTGCAGCCTCTCTTTTTGGATTAAACAGAACTTCCACCCAGGGCTAGAAAACAGCTCATATGTGAATGGATGGCCAAGCTACCTTCTGTGATTCCCTTGTACAACTGGAAGCTAGAATGAAATCATCTCTCTCTGTTCCCTCTCCCTGTTTCTCTTCACTAGGCACTCATCCACAGATGCCCTATACTATTCCTTCCGTGGACTTCCTGTTCAGGCATTTCAGTTTTCCAGAGTTCTTGCTGCCTCTCAGTCAGAACCCTGGATAAGATGCCTCTGTTGTCTTTCTTTTCAGTTATAGTTTACAACTAGTTGTAGTTTACAGCTAGTGTGTTTTTTGGACTTGGCTTCCTACATGTGCAGGGAGTGTGGTAGTTAGTTCCTGTCTCTGCACCTGTGAAGCAGGAGGTGAGAATTACTACCCAGCTTCTGAATAAGGCTGCAGCCAGAAGGGAGTTAGCCTCTGACGTATGGTGATAGGACAGTGAATGCACAACATTGCTGATGACACATGGGCATAGGTTAAGAAGGTCAGGATAGCAAAGCAACATCTGCATAATCCCTTTGCTATTTTGTGTGAAGATGAATGGGTGGCTGGGCGAGGGGAGGAGGCAGGAAAATCACTGTTAGCAGGCGTGAGTGTGGTTACAGGTTTGATTTTTTTTTTTAAAAATTTATTTTTTTAACTGGTATGAATAGATTCATAGAACAGCAGCAGCAAAACATGCACTAAATTGGCAGTTCTCTTCTCGGTGGTTCAAGAGCTTCCCAATATTTCTCAAATTAACTAGAGGCAGATTTCCTGCAACTCACAAGCTCTTAAGGAGTCAATAACAGCTCAGCGTTTGAAGGGACGGAATACTTGTTCTGTGACCAGTCTCACATTCTCCAGTCTGCCTGACCCTCCAACTCCCTACCATGTGGACTTCTCTGCAGGTGCTGGTGAAAGCACTGCCATTGCATTTCCTTGGCACTCTCTCCATACTGAGTGGCAGCTCCTACTTGTCAGAGCCTTTCCTGATGGCTGAAGGCAGCATACAGGGAGGAGGTATGCAGGAAGGAAAAATTCCTGTCTGACGACTGGGGATGAGGCATGCTGAGAGCTCGGGCATGCTAGATGCTATGCAGAAGTGTATTGTAGTCCACACACTGAAAACTGCTTTGGGTAAGGTAAGGTCTCTATTTTAGGCTTTCTGCAGCACGCTGTGACTTTAGAGAGGAAAGGTGGAGTGGCTGTCTTTGCAATACCTGAACTGCTTGCCTTGCACTCTTTTCTTCCTTTGTGGATGAGCTTTCATGTAAGTAGTGACAGCTACTAGAGAAGCTGCAGCCTCAGTATTTTCCTGCTTTGTTCTCCCACCAGAGCTGGTGCTGCTGTTTTGATGCGCTTAATAGAGCCTTGAGAGGTGGTGCAGGCCAATACTAATAGGAAGGATTTGCTTTCAACTTGTGTCTTCCAGTTGGTGTCTGTCACAGAGCAGAAACCACTGTCTGAGTGGAAAGATGCAGGAACCTTGTGCTATCATGAGCACTTTCTGGAATAAATGTGCAGTGACTGCATGTTAGGCATAGAGGCCTTGTCTTGCATGGAAACCTGGAACATAGAGCCCTGCTCTGTTCCCCATGGAACAAAACCAGTGGAAGACTNTTTTTTTTTTTTTTTTTTGTTTTCTTTTTTTTCCTGTCCCTTCCTCTCCTGTCTCACTAAAATAAAAGCAGTTGCTCAGAGCAAGGCTACTGGTGGAACCGCTTTCCTCTTGTTTTATTTTGTTCTTATCAGTGGTGTAGCAGAGAGCACAATGCAGGTTATTGCCCCTTTTCCTTATGTGAAACTTAATGCCAGATGGTAATTTGTGTATTTGTTTTTGTTAGGATCAAGGTGTGCTCCTTAAGTGATTTGCTACTGTCTTTTGCTTATTTGCATGCTGGGTCCTGTGTCATGCTCACAATGCAGAAGGATCAAACCTTGCTTTAACTTTTTTTGGTGAAACCTTTCACTGTTCCCCATTGGTCCTGTGCATTTGGACTGTGCTCAGATACTTGCTCCTGATTCAGTCTAGTCCTCGGGAAAGGGCATCCCATTTTTCTCTTGGCTGTCTACCAACAGACAACTTCCAGCCCGCAGGTTAGAAAGCTTGTGGGTTTGCTAAAAGCTCTTGGAGAAAGCTTATTGTTTTAGCGCCATGCTGTCTGGCCCTCCCAGATATACAAAATATACTAGCAAACTACCCAAAAGAACCAGAAACAATATTTAACAAGACGTATACTACTCATATGTTTGGTGAGTGCAGTGTTTAAAAGTAGGACTTGGAATTTAATGGGAAGATTAGTTTTAAATGGAAAATATATATCAAATAGAAAAATTCTAACTTGGAAGTTCTCTGAACCCTGCTCTTTGAGTTGCTTCTGTGGTCCTGAAGGTTAGTCGTCCTCATCAGAGATTGACCTGTAAGGGTCTTCAAGAAGAGTGCTCTGGAGTGTTGTCTGAGATTTGGCAAACAGATTCCATAAAAACCTGGGCTTGTCACGTTGGCCTTTTCTGAAAAGAAATCTAGAAAACTGCATGTAAGCTTGGACAGTTTGTTTTGCACTTGAAATACATGGCTGTTTTCAAGGCAACAAGGACCAGAGGACTGCTACTATTGTCTTTCCATCTTTGCCTTGTGAACTTCCTGGAGGAAGCAAAGGAGAGTAGTACTTGATGGGACTGTATCTTCTCGTTGGAAGATGACATCACGTGCATCTTCCTGGTTCTGTCTCTGCAAGTCAGCCTCTGTCATGTTCATCTTGCATTTCTGTGCCCGCTGAAGCAGTTGTTTACATGTCACTGATATTATATATGAGAATTTTCAAGGAATTGTCTTTTCCCCCTTATTTATTACCTTTTTTTCCTTCCTTTGGCTGGCAAGAGGGAGCCTTCACTCTCCCTCTGCAGCTCCCATCCTACCCTTCCCCCATCCAGATAACCTGTTCTTTTAGATGGCTCTCTCTGCTTGTCCTGGTATGACACCAGGTCTTCACTGCAGCCTTTCCCCACCCCCTCTCTACATCCAGCTTATAGCTGACCTTAGTTGGTACTCTCAGGGCAGGGTTGCTGCTTGTTTTTGCCTACATCTGCACTTGCAAGTCTCCTGGATGCTTGCAGAATTGTGCCATGTGTCTGCCTGAATTCCACGGGTCATCAGCAGTGACACTCAGCTGTCTTTCCTATGCCTTGTGAATTAAGATGTATATGAAGTTTCCTGCTGACTTTACTCTTAAAGAGCAAAGTATGCCTTTTCAGTTAGTTGTTTATCTTTCAAAATGAAAAAATGTTGTTTTATTTAAAAACACAAATCTGTGAAATAAGAAAGAATTCCCAAGCATGGTGAGGTGGAAGGAGTGCAAAGGGAAAACTTAGACTTCAAAACCAAGACATCTGTGTTTGAATTGGACATCACATCAGACTTTGGCCACTGTAAGAAAACATTTGCTGTTTAAAACCTGGCAAAAATGCTGGTAGCAGAAGAGCATCTAGCTGTTCATCTTGAACACAGGTATTTCTCTGAAGAAGACGATCTCCTGTGTTCTGCACAGGCTCAACAATGCTAGTGACTTCCTCCTTCCAGAATTCTTCTATCTCAGTTCTTTGGCTCCTTTAGAGCTCAGATCCCCAAGTTTAACTGAAGAAATGCCACTTTCAAATATGACAAAGGAAAATCAATTGCACAAGCAGGATCTGAACCAGTTGGTATAAATCTGCCTCTAGCACAGATACATTAAACACTAGAGTATGTGACGTATGTTCTGTGCTCAGGAGCCAGATGCTCAGGGAAGTTAAGCAGAGATTACACTAGAGTGGTACTGGATGGACCAGGTCGACCGATAAAAGGAAATAAAGAAGCCTCCCAGAACTCCAAGTGCACTCATTGATTTGTCCAGTGCTGTGTTTCTAGATGATATTTTGGAGTGCAGTAGAATGTGAAACTGCTTTTCTCTGTATCTCCATAATTGGTGTAGTCCTTGAACCCCTTCCATTTACAGCAGAGGTTTGCTTTGTTTTAAGATACTTTTGTCAGAACTGAGTGGGAGACAGGCCTTTTTAAGGTGGAACATCTTTGCATTTTCAGTAAATTTTATACATGAATACCTATGTTTTTGGTCTGCCCTGATTTTGGCTAATGGGCATTGCTGGCCAAGTGTGTGCTTGGAAGGTGTATCAGCATCAGCTGCTTCAGGAGAATCAGTAAGCAGTGCATAACTGGAGACTGGGCACACTGCTCCACTGACTAACACATTTGCTTTGCCTGTTTTAGGGTAGGGTTAGAGCAGCATTTCATGTCTGACCACTTTTCCATTCATTCTCTTGCTCTGTTTCTCAGTGTGAGATGTGTGTTCTGAAGGCTGCAAAAACGATCATCTCTTTACTGTTCATGTGTTAGTATTGCAGTAAATGAGTTCAGATATGCTTGTTTTGGCAGCAGTTTCCTTAGGGAAATGTGGCATAACAGCATTCAAGCAATACTGCCTGCCTAGACTGCACAAGTAGTTTGAACTGTTGACCTTTCCTTGATATTTAGTTTTTTTAGTGACCATTTACGAAGCTGTTGCAAGTGCACATACAGCATAGAATTTGCTGTTAACCGTACTCTTGTTTGAGACAGGTGCCCTATAAAGCATCTTACTCTCTTCCTTGTGCTGCTCACTCTTCTTGTACATATTCCTCGCCTTTCACCATGTGTGACAGCACTGTAATCTTCCCATTTTGTGTCTTAAAAGACACAGACAAGGAAGCTTTGCGGATACCTCTTAAATGATGGGAGGGTGGGGGGAGGGTGTGGTAGGAAGTGGGAAGAATGCTATAAGCTACTTCATCAGACCAGAGGAATAGATTGGCTAGGCAAAAGAGAAGCTGGTCTTCTATTATTTTGCATTCCCAGAACTATTCAGAATAATGGTTTGGAGTAGAAGGCAGTGGTATCTCATGCAATTGTAACTATGAGTGCGCGCATGCAGCCCAGACAGCCAGCCGAGTCCTGGGCTGCATCAAGAGCAGCCTGGCCAGCAGGGTAAGGGAGGTGATTCTGCCCCTTTACTCTGCTCTTGTCAGACCCCATCTGGAGTACTGTGTGCAGTTCTGGAGCCCTCAGCCCAGGAAGGACGTGGAACTGTTGGAGCAGGTACAGAGGAGGGCCACGAAGATGATCAGAGGGCTGGAGCAGCTCTGCTATGAAGACAGACTGAGAGTTGGGGCTTTTCAGCCTGGAGAAGAGAAGGCTTTGAGAAGACCTTATAGTAGCCTTCCAATATCTGAAGGGGGCCTACAGGAAGGCTGAGGAGGGACTATTGATAAGGTCTTGCAATGACAGGACAAGGGGCAATGGACTTAAACTGGCAGAGGGGAGATTTAGACTGGATGTCAGGAGGAAGTTCTTTACAGTGAGGGTGGTGAGACACTGGAACACGTTGCCCAGGGAGGTTGTGGATGCTCCCTCCCTGGAGGTGTTCAAGGCCAGGTTGGATGAGGCCTTGAGTGACCTGTACTAGTGGGAGGTGTCCCTGCCTATGGCAGGGGATTGGAACTAGATGATCCTTGAGGTCCCTTCCAACCTTACCATTCTATGACGACAACCATGATTTACCCTTTTGTCATTCCACAACCAAGAGTCACAGGGGAAGTTTTCAGAGCTGTGTGAGTAGGAGAGGGAATTTACAAATTGCAAAATTGAACATCAGTAGCCTAAAACTTAGCGTTTGTGGCCCGACCCCTTCTTCTTGATATGAATGGTGGCTAACCAGCTTCTGTTGCTGATATCCTCAGCATCCAGCGTGTACACCAGCATTGCAGATGCTAGAAATGGGGACTTCCTCTGTTCATTCATGGTTATTTTCCTTTTCTTTCCCAGTTCCCACTGACATGTTTGTACACTTACGGAACTTGGAGAAAGAAATCTGTTGCATACTCAATGGGTGAGCAATACTTGAATACTCTCCCATAGGAACTGCATCACACACTACAGGACTTGCCTAAACCCCTCCATTCTTAAAACATGGAATGACTACTGCACGAGTTGCAGCTATGATGCCTTGGTGTAATGGCATGTGGTGCTACCTCTTGTGGATCT
Source organism: Semnornis frantzii (assembly GCA_013399775.1). Lineage (NCBI taxonomy): Eukaryota > Metazoa > Chordata > Aves > Piciformes > Ramphastidae > Semnornis > Semnornis frantzii. The sequence goes on along the minus strand of VWYK01113094.1, from coordinate 19,600 downwards.
AACTAGCTGGAGTGTGTATTTTAAACTAGTTCCCTGTCCTTGTTGGATCTGTAGGTGAGACGTTACACACATAATTTAAACACAGTATGATTTGCTTTTAATTCCAATTCCTTTAGTGCTTTGGGTTGTTAGCAGGCTTACTGCTGTCGTCTTCATAACTTTTGGCATTGAGGTAAAGCAATCTTGATATGATCATGCGAACTCATTGCTTGAATAGTACCAGTGAACTGCCAGCACTGTAAACAAACTAATAACAGTAAAAGGATGAGAAGCAATTTCCTACACAGTGTCTTTAACACTGTTTTTATTTTATTATCTATTTAATTTCACACTTTTTTTCAATCTTTCCATCCTCTGAAAGGGAGGAGCTTTCAATTGCATCCTCACCTGTCTGAGATTGCAGTCCTTGAGGATGAATGTCTGAAAGCAGGAGCAAGGACAAGAGGAGGCATGAAAGCCTGTCAGACTACTTGGAAATCTCAGAGCCCTAATGGCTATTGTGGCTACCTCTGCTGCTTGTGCACTTGAACAATTGCATTGTTCAGCGTGGGTTCTGTGCCCACCAGGAGATGAAGAGCAGAGATACTGTGGGCTTAAGAGGTGGTTTGCAGCACCCATCATCAACTGGTGTCAGCATTTATCTAGGCCAGCAGGGATGTGGGGAGTGAGTGACTCACTCAAGGATTTGTGCATGCTCACCCCCTCTCCTCTGCCTGTCGCAGCTGTGGCTTGGTCATCATCAATTTGGGAACTAGCAGCTTTATTTGGTTGCTGTTTGCAGTGGGCAGTTTCATGGAATCACAGAACTTTAGAGGTTGGAAGGGACCTCCATAGATCATCGAGTCCAACCTTCCTGCCAAGGCAGCATCACCTAGGGTAGTTCGCACAGGAATGCATCCAGGCAGGTTTTGAAAATCTCCAGAGGAGACTCCACAACCCCTCTGGGCAGCTTGTTCCAGTGCTCTGTCACCCTCACTGTAAAGAAGTTTCTCCTCATGTCGAGGTGAAGCCTTCTGCGTTCCCGTTGGTAGCCACTGCTTGTCCTACTGCTGTTGACCAGTGAAAAGAGATTGATCCCATCCACTTGACACCTACCCCTCAGATATTTGCATACATTGATCAGATCCCCTCTCAGTCTTGTCTTCTCTAGACTAAATAGCTCCGTGTTTTTCAGTCTTTCTTCACAGAGGGGATGCCGAAGTCCCTCAGTCATCCCCATGGCTCTCCAATTTCCAGCAGGTCCCTGTCTCGCTTGAACTGGGGAGTGCAAAACTGGACACAGTATTCCAGGTGTGGTCTCACCAGGGCAGAGTAGAGAGGAAGAACCTCCCTAGACCTGCTGGCCACACTCTTCCTGATGCACCCCGGGATAGCATTTGGTCTTTTGGCCACAAGGACACATTGCTGTCCCATGCAGAACTTGCTGTCCACCAGGACTCCAAGGTCTTTCTCCACGGAGCTACTTTACATCAGGGCAACCCCCAACCTGTACTGGTGCCTGTTACTCCTTCCCAGATGGAAGACCATGCAGTTGTCCTTCTTGAACTTAGTTTTTGTAAGGTTGTTAATTTTAACTCCCTTAGAAGATCAAATGACTTCAGAGAAGACTTGAAATTGCTTTTTCTGCCTCTTTTCTCCTTCCCTGCTCACAGGGCTGGCACCCAAACCGCTGATCTGACACTGAGGTGAGAACAAGCAGATGGACCGGAGACAGACACTTCCTAAGCTAATCAGCCAACGGCATGGTCACTGTTTTGGATGGTGGCTGATGTTAGTCTGAATGCTCTCTGAGTGCCACCTCAGCTGTGGTGTCTGGATGGCCTGGAACAGTGTTCTCCAGTGGAGCAGAGAAATACGTTTTATGACATGGTAGAATAGTGAATGTAGGAACAGTGTGAAATAAAGGAAATTCTTTAAAGAATTGTGAAGTGGAGAACTGATTACTCGGTGATCACAACTGTTGGTAAACTCAGAGTTTACCAGGCATACTTTTTGTTGAACTAATAGATGACGTGGTCAGTAATGGTTCATACTGCTGATGAGAGTTAAGGCTTGTAAAGGAGATGATTTTCTTTGCACTATTCTTTTTGGTGGACGCTCTGTCTTTTCTGTGCTGTTTTTTTAGTCATTTTATCTCCTTTCTGTGTTACCGCCTACAAGTGCTGTTAGTGTTTTATCTTTTAGAAACACATTTTATGCTTGCATTTACTAGGCCCTGGAGGACATGATTTCTAGGCCTTCCTGTCCACTGGCTGCTGTCACTTCAGATCCTCGCTGTGTTAAACAACAGCAGCTTGGAAAACTCAGTGTCCTTAAAGTCTGAAGAGTGCTGCCTTTTCTGCCACTGCTCCCCCCACTCTGCTGGATCAGGGGATCCAGGAACCTCTTTTTGCTACAGTGATCAGTCCTACAGCACAATTTATTATTTCCACACTAGCCCCATTTCCCCCCCGCCCCTTTTTCTTTTTTTAAAGTAAAGACATATACTTCTATTTTCCCATCTGCTTCAGCTTTCCAATGATCTGTGTGAACTATGTATTTCTGTGCTGGGTCTGCAATAGTATCTTCACAATATACTGTATTGAGACAACTATGGAGTTGTCTTCTGCCTACTTGCAAGGAACTAAGTATTTTGCTTGGCATAAGAACTAAAGAGAAGGAAAAAGGCTGAGGAAGGGGCAGGGGGATCACTTTTTATAGCATTCACCTTGTAGATGGCAGTTTTGGCAATGGGATGAGCAGAGTCCCAAGTTACATCTAGCTGGACCAGCTGTCAGGGTAGAGATGGCAAAAAAGGAAGCAAATGGAGACACTTTAACCATGCTGTCAGCTGGAAATGGTGCCTGTTGGGGCCTCTCTTTGTTAAAAGAGGGTGCTGCAGTCCGGATTCCAGTTTTGCTCCGTGGAGCTCCTGTGGGACTGTGGGTGCTGCTTCTGTGCTGGCCATAGCAAGCTATGCTCCAGTGTCATCTTTGGGTTTGAAATTCAGCTTGTGTGGGTCAAAGTGTTGCTTGTAGGGCAGAATTTCTCCTTTTAGGTCAGAACTGAGGCTGTCTAGTGGGTAGCCTGGAAGAAACTTTCTCTGCCTGCCACTATTCCTCATTGGTGTGTTCTGTAGAACAAGGATTTATTCTTAAGACTTGCTGGCATGACTTCTTAACCACCGCCCTGTTAAAACCCCATCTCAACAGGCAAAATTCCTTTAATAACAGTTCCACTGCATTTTCTTTCTCTTGCTGACACACCTCCCTTTCCTCATTTTTTGCTTGGGATAGGCAACTATTTGCACATCTGTGTGTTTTGAGATATCAAGAGCTACAGTTTCAACCCCTCATGGTCAGTTTTTGTTTGTTGATCAGTGTACGGAGTGGATTTGATCAGTGAGCACTGCTGGTTTGGGTAGGCCGTCAGTTGATCAGTGAATCTGCCCATCTCTTGAGATTCAGTGTCTGGTGTCTTCATGTGATGCAGTGGAATTCAATGCCAAAATGCACCACATAATTTAGATCCAAACAGTAGCGAAAGACCTGGGGGATGGGGTAGGTGGAGTGGAAATCTGTAGATAGCCTTAAAATTAGTATTATGGTAATGTAGCAGCATTAAATGCCCCTACAGGCAAAGAATATCTACACTGATTTAGCCAGGAGCATTAAATATTCATCAAAAACAGGGAAAATTAAAGTGTAACCGGATAATAAATCAAAACTGTGGAGCAGCAGCTGCTTCTTTTGAAAAGGTGGAGGTTAAGTGCCTCTTTCTGTGGAACTTTGGAAACAGGAATGGTGATCAGGCAGGACAACTACTTTCAAGCTCTGTGCTCACCGGATAGGCCAGATCTGGAGCTCCCGTGTGAAGAAAAATGTTTTTGGGCTGTGTTCTTGTCAAGTACAATGCAAGGTTTTTAGGTGACAGTTCCACCCAAATAGGCTAAATGTTGTCTTAAAATTATTGTTTTGTTTATTTCTTAACACTGGCCCTTATAATAAAAATCCATTAGTCTTAGTATGGCATTGAGGTAGGATTTCATGCTTCCCAGAGTGAGGTTTGATGAGGGATCCCAGCAGTGCTAATGGTCCCCCTATCAATTTTTGCTTTCAGACACTACTCAAAGTCCATTTTATTTGAACTGTGTTGTTTCTATCTTCATTTCTCTTTCTGCAGTGGGATGAAAGAAAAAAAAAATAGTGGTAACAAGAGGATCAAATTCCAAATATCTGAGTTTGTTTACAGACTTTTCATTGACGTGGTCCCTGGTTTCAGTACCTCTGCTTTTCTCCTCCATTTCTTTAAAGATGGAAAAAAATCTGGCGCATCAGGGGTTTTCAGGCTGCATAGTAGAGTTTGTTACACACCTACAGATTATCCAACAAAAGATGCTGTGGAAGTGAGGAGAGAGCTGCAACGGGCACACACACAAAAAAAACCCCAACCCAACATTGCACAGCTCTGCATGACCACCATGCATATTGTCCTGTCCTATTGCAGAACGTGTGCGGAGCTCCTCCAAAGTTTAGACTGTATTTTTGTTTCAAAAATCACTTCTTCCTTCTTAATCTCTGTGACAGCATGTTGGGATAATGTTTGTTTAAACACACAATCGAAGCCCAGCCTCTTTATCTGAAACACTCGCCCGTCAGCTTTCTAACAAAGCAAGCCAGTTACTCATGTTACATTGTAGCCACAGCCTCCTGCCTCTCAGTCCCCTAATCCACAACTTCTACTTTTCTCTGTGTGCTAGACCATAGCATGTTCTCTGTAACGCTGCTCCTGACCTTGCCCTCAGAGATGTGGAGGAACCTCTGGTTGCCAAGTCAGAACATCAGAAGTCGTTTGCAGCTTGCACTGCAGCATTTCTTGGCTGTTATGCTTCCAGCACGCTCCTCCCCTCTGCCCTACCTTTTAATACCACATTTAAAAAATTTCCCCCACCACTATTTTTCCACAACCCATCACTATCTTATAGGAAATACCAAGTCCTTGCACATAAGCCTTCAATCAATCAGCTGGGGTGCAAGGCTCACCTCTTCTCTGCCTTTAAAGTTGGCTGTAGTCACCGTGAGATGCCACACTTTCCAGTCCTGCATTTGCTCCACATCTCTGCTTTAACAGTGTCTACAGGAAGAGGTTGGTGGTAGCGGAGAGGTATGGGGGAGATTCTGCTCCTATTCTTAGTGAAGTTGCTGGTAAACTGGTCACATGGAACAAAAAATACATCAGCTCCCCTCCCCCATGCATTGGAGTGATCCTCGGCTCTGCAAAGCAGTGTCAGAGCACGTGATTTACTAGTGAAATGCAGCTTGAAAAAACGGAGCCATTGCAGATGGGAAACCAGTGATGGGAGTGCTGAACTGGTGCTGCCCGGTGTGCTGCTAGGGAAGGGAAGGGGTACGTCGCCCTGCTGAGTTGTGGGAAGCTGGGGAGACGTGGTTTCATGGAACACGGACTTGGGGGACTGTAAGCTGCAGGATGTGGGCCCTAGAGGGAAGTGCAAGCTGCAGGGGGCAAAACAGAGAAGAATGTGCAGAACCACAGCCCTTCCAGGGGAAGGAGGTAGGGGCACGGCATGTGGGGCATGGGGAGAAAAGAGAGGAGAGCTCTGGTGCAGGGGTGGGGTGCAGATGGTATGGGGGGAATAGGTTTTGAAAATTAGGCTAGACAGGTACTCTGAACTGAAAAGTCTTCTTAGAGAATACAAGGTTTGAAGTAACTGTGACAGAGGGTTGCAGTAACTTTTGCTCTGTTTTGGTGAAAGGATAAGTTGTTTGACAATTCAAAGCTTTGAAACTCAGCATCTTCTGGTTCAAAAACTTTATTCTTTTTTATAGTTGTGTTTGTATCTCACAGACCTTCCTTTCTTTGGGATGTAGATTTACTTAGGCTTTGGAAATTACCCAAGGAGAGCTAAAATATGCTGTTATGCTCATCACAAACCTGGAGGGAGGCTTCAAACAAGGATCACACAGCAGTTGCACTGTTCTTGGCAGGGGGGAGTGCAGTTACGCTACATTTCTTCCTGTGTCAGTCCTTTGGTGAGTGCAGTTAACGCCTGCTGGCCACAGCAGATAAAATGAGGTAACAGAGTTTCTACTCTTTGCTGTGCTTATATCTGCCTGTTAATGTTTGTGGTTGATGATCTTCAGGAGGAAGTTCTTTACAGTGAGGGTGGTGAGGCACTGGAACACGTTGCCCAGGGAGGTTGTGGATGCTCCCTCCGTGGAGGTGTTCAAGGCCTGGTTGGACGAGGCCTTGAGTGACCTGTACAGGTGGGAGGTGTCCCTGCCTATGGCAGGGGGTTGGAATTAGGTGATCCTTGAGGTCCCTTCCAACCTTACCATTCTATGATTCTATGATCTCCATTGCTTCACATTAGGAGGAAGGCGACTGTTTTCGTTGTTGACAACTAGAGGATATATTGTTGCACAGGGAAACTGCAACAGACTGCAGCAGTATTGGTTCCCAGAACCTACTGCTGCTTTGCCAGCTTTCCTTGTGTTTCACCCCACCCTGAACACAGAGTAAGTCTCTTATTAGCCAATAAAAGAGGTGGAGTTGGTGAATTGGTGTGTAGTTTTAATGGTGAGTTGGTAGAATTCTTGATTATTGCAGCAGACTGGTAATACTGATTTTTGTGGCTGTAGATGTTAACCTAGCACAGTCTCAGTGGTGAAACATTTCCTTCCCGCTTATTCACCAAACTCGGAAGGTTTGTTCTCTCTGTGACTTTCCTTCATCATAGTGGCTGATGACTAGCAGGGAAAAAAAGAAATCCAGTGCAAAGGCTCTTGAAAATTCTTTATTGGATTTTAGTTTCTAAAGTAACTAACTAGTTGACAGAAAAAGGAAACAGAATAAAACCGAGTCGGCCCAGGTCTGTGTATCCCACTGATGATGTGGGAAGGATGACTAGGGAAATAAAGAGACGATTTTTCCTGCCAGCAAGAGGAACTGGTATATCTGGAGAGGAGATGTGGACCAAAAGCAGGGTTTGTTTGTGAAACATGGCATATGTGTCACGTCAGAGTTTACTCAAGGCAGTGACTGGAGCCTGAATGATGCTTTGACCTGTGTTAGTTCTGCAGACAGATATCCTCCACCCTCCTAATACAGTCATGGTGCTGGCCTGTTTTTCAGTGGCTGCACTGACACAGGCATCAGACTGAATCCACCGGACTCTACTTCTCCCTCAGAATAAGATTGCCAAGAGCTTTTGAAATAGTGTGAAGAGCAGGGTCTCTGTGGGCTTGAAATTGGTGAGAAAGGATGGGTCAGGTGGGGAGGGGGACAGTGGATCCTGCGGGGGGTTGTCTTTTTAAGGGGCTTATAAAACCTGCTCCAAGTGCTGTAGCAACCTCAGATGGAGGTCACTTGCTCAGATTCTGTGTTGATTTCAAATTTGAAGCCAAGGACTATATCTACAATGGGATGGGGTATTTGCTCCTTCTCTTTCTCTATACTGGTGCCTGCACATCTGTCCAGACACATTCTGCAGTGCTGACTTGCATCAAGCCATAGAATCTGCTGTAGTTGAGAACCTAAGCTGAATGGTGGGAGTTTTCTTGGTGAGAGGGAAAGCATTCAAACTGGCTTTATCTGTACCTTTTTAGGCAAGGAATGGTATATCAAGCTTGAGCACTTTCTTGTGGTCACCTTTGTTAATTATGACTGGGATGACTCTCACCTATTGCATGGGTCCGTGCTGATTTTACAATTTGACTTCCTTTTGGCTGTTAAAGTTCCTGGAAAGTTGTTGGCATCTCTGAGGGTTCAAGTTCCTCGCATCCTCTTAATGTGCACATCAGATTGCTTTTTTGCTTTATGATGTGTACAACAAGCAATACTCAGAGCATGCCTTCCTGCTGAAAGTCAGAGGACAAGAATTCTCCTTCCCTCACCAGGTCTACCAGCTGGATAATCCAAAGGAAAATATCAAACAAGTCATTTGCTAATAGACTGAAAAATATGCATATGAAAAGAAAGTAGAATGGCAAAGGTGCCTCTGACTTCTTTCAGTATCCATCTCTTTTAGATATTTTTAATACTTTCTTTCCTTTTGTTGGTGTTGTATGCCCAATCATAATTTATCACTGCAAAGTAAATAGAAGGTAATGAAATATGGGAAAAGAGAATAAATTTCCCTGACCCACAGTCATCAGGGTACTTATCAGAGACAGAAATATAATTACTTAAACCATCTTAACTTCTGCTCCGTGGGGTTAATAGTCTTTCTGCATTACTTGAACAAAAGAAAGTGGAAACTGTTCTAAGCTTGTGTAGTTTGTGTCTTTTTATTTGGTTTGTTTTTCAGTACAGTAATACCAAGTGGTTCGCAGATGCTAGCGTGTGGTGAGACACACTTATTACCCACTGCATGAGCTTTCTGGTGGTCCTTAAGATCCATGCGTGTATGTAGTTTTAGGGATAGTACTACTTTTGTATCCATGGAGTTGTTTGTTTCTGGGAGATGGGAAGAGTGTGAGAAAAACCTGTTACAAGATAGTGATTTACAATAGTAGATGTTAAAATAGTAGTGGTTTTGCTAGGGAAAAGGCTTTTTCAGAAAGTAGATCCACCAGCATTTCTTGAAAGAAATCCTGGGGTTTTTGTACACTTGGGCACACTTCAACCTTTGTCAGTAGCTGAAGGTGAGTGAAGAAAATTTCACCACTATCTTGTTTCTCTGGATTTCACTGAGTGAGAGAAGTGGTGCTTTGCTGTTTCACCTTCATTTGCTTGCTTCAGCTTTGTCTTCCTCTTGGTGAATTTATGACTCTTGCACAGTTGTTGCAGCAGAACTACTGCCCCTGGTGTTAAAGTGGGTACCCTTCTACCCCATATGCTCAGAACATCATGGGGTCATTCTGCATTGAAAGGCTTGAAAACAGACTTTTGTTTTTTTACAAATGTGACCTGCAATGAGTGCTGTTACGGATTTATTAATTTTGGCTGGTCTTTGAAGTAACAATGTAGAAACACTGAAAAGGACATGTCAAAATCCTGAGCTGCAAATAGCTGAAGAGAGGGAGAGCATTTGGGGTGTGTTGCATTATGCTTTCTTTCTTTCCTTTTTTTTTTTTTTTCAAAGTATCTACTGTTGGTTCTTGTCAGAAAGGATCTACAGAATCTGTCAGGGCCTCTGGTCATTCTTAGGGCCGAGGATGATGTTTGTTTGTGTCTACTAACTTCTGCAAAGGGGAAGTTGTGATCTGAGACTGGCTGGTATTCGTGTTTAAAACAGTGGCATGGTCTATTGTCCTGTGCCATACACTTTGCAAATGCTGAGACATCTCTCTTGTTCTTTAGCACAGTCTTGTTGGAAAGGTGAAAGAATGTAGGGCAGGGTCTGTGGCTTGAAGTTTGTGGGATGAGTTAGCTAGCTTTCTTTTGCTGCAAATGTCTCAGAAAGGAAGCTTAAATTTAAATAAGAAGAGAAAATCATGAAGGGACCTGAAGTCTCAGAGTAGTCTCACGCTACAAAATATATTTGATGCAAATTCGATTTCTGTCTTGAAGCAATTCTGATACCCTAGCAGCTGGCACCAACTGACTATCTCCCGGAATTGGCATGATGACAGCAATCAAACTGAATTTATTGCTTTGGGTTTGATTCCTCTTCCGGACTCTCTGCATTCTCAGAAATGTAATCTAGAATGTGTTCCCACAGGAACAATAGCTTCAAGCTGTCTTTAACAGCAACCATAGAACATGGTTCTATGGATGGAGGCATGTGGACTACAGTATTGAGCACCCAATGCTGTATTGCAGTGAAGAGCAAGTAGATTGTGTTGGTTAAGGGAGGGTGAGCAAGATTTTTTTTTTTCTTTTTTTCTTCATGACACAGTTCTTTACCAGATAGTTCACAGTCAAAGGTTAGTTTGGTTTCTGCTTCTTTCCACTGCATTTAGGAAGGAATCTGCATTCCCATTGGGGTTGCCAAACATTTAGGCTGCTAAAAGTTGTCCCTCGTCTTTTCCCTGCTTCCCGCCCTCCT
>VWYK01113091.1:11864-47406 GCA_013399775.1 Semnornis frantzii | reverse complement strand
GTTTGAACTGAAAAAGAGAGATTGAGATTAGAGAAAAGAGAGAAATGTTTGACCCTGAGGGTGGGTAGAACCTGGCCCAGGGTACCCAGAGAGATGGGACCTGCCCCACAGCTAGCACTATTGCAGGTTGTCTGGAGATCTGAGCAACCTGCCATGGTTAGGGATGTCCCTGCTGGCTGCACAGGGTTGGGCTGGATGAGTCTGAAATGTTCTTTCCCACCCAATCCATTCTGTGATTCTGTGACTCCCTGACCATTGGCCTCACAGCTCTGCAGGGGGTTTGCTGGGTGCAGCCAGCACCTTCAGCTGCAGGGACCATGCACTGAAATGACACCACTCATTGTGTCAGCTCTGCACAGGAAGGTCACAACAGGAGCGCCAGGTCTGGATAAAACCTGAGCTGTTGGTGCAGCAACCCCAAACGGCTGGGCTTTGCCTTAGCAGGTGGGAACAGAGTGGTCTCCCAAGTCCAGAAGTCCTGGCAACACAAAGCTGCTCCTTTTCTCAGTATAGCTTTGGTGTGAGAAAGTCCTGGGTGCTGGCTGTGCCAGCAGTACCAACAGCCTTGCCTGTAGGCAGGGGGCTGCAGGCAGCACTGGCACAGAGAGGAGCGTCAAGACTTGTCCACGCACATGGAGAGGACAGCGGGACCCACAGCCAGCCCACGATGCTGGCCCTGTTTCTTCTCTGCCTTCTCCAAGCCCCCAGGTCATGTTCAGGCTGTGGACTTTGCCCTGGACTGTGAAAGAGTAGTTGGTGGCTAGCAGCCAAGAGCAGTGGTGGTACTGCAAACAGCCCCACACCACCTGCATGGCCAAAGCCCTGCCCAGATATGCTCAGAATCAGTTCTCTGTGAGCATTTTCAACCGGTGCACATGGACCACAGGCTCTTTGCAGAAGATCATAGAATCACAGCATCATTTTGGCCAGAAAAGCCCTTTCAGACTCTCCAGTCCAACCACTCTCTAACCCTGCCAAGGCTGGGGATAAACCATGCCCTTTAGCACCATATCTCTGCCTCTTGGAGACACCTCCAGGGATGGGGGTTCGACCAAAATGAGCACAAAAGGGCACAAGTGTGAGGGAAAGGCCTTTGTTTCACACAAGAATTCATCCTGACAGTGGGGTTCTGCTGAGGGCAGCTGGACCAGGGTGCCTCAAGAGGTGGTCACTGCACCATAGCACAGAGATATGAGAACCCGTCTCTGCAGAAGCTCTCAGCTGCTGGGCTCCACCTGCCACCACAGAATCATCACTTGCTTTGGTTGTGTCATGCCCCACTACAGCTTCTCACAAAACCACAGTATTATTTTGGTTGGAAGAGGTCTTTAAGGTCATGGAGTCCAACCACTAACCCAGCACTGCCAGGGCACCACCAAACCATGGCCCTCAGCACCATATCTACACAGGTTTGAAACCCCTCCAGGGATGAGAACTCCACCACTGCCTTGGGCAGCCTGGGACAGACCTTGACAACACTCAAGGGGGAGAAATTGTTCCTCATGTCCGATCTAATCCTCCCCTGTGGCAACCTGAGGCCATTTCCTTTTGTCCTGTCACATGTTCCTAGGGAGAAGAGACCAACCCCGCAGTGACTGCAGCCTCCTTTCCAGAGAACTGTAGAGATCCAGAAGGCCTCCCCTAAGCCTCCTCTTCTCCAGGCTGAACACCCCCAGCTCCCTCAGCTGCTCCTCCTCAGTCCTCTTCTCCAGACCCTTCCTCAGAAGTAGACAGTTTCTGGCTATTATATTTACCTATCATTGTCCTGAGGCTGCCTCCTTGCAGAGTGCCTTACCCCAAGGACAAGGTTCCCTCCCTATGGGTCTCTCTGAGGAAGGCAGAGCACACAACAGAAGTGGAAGCCCTGATGATGCTTGTGAAGAGCACAATATGGTCTGAGGTGAGAGCTAACTCTTGAGTTTCTATTTTGAACAGAGGGACTCAGAGGCAAGGATCTGGCAGGGCTAAGCGAGCACCCCCAAACTCCCCACCCCCATATTGTCTACCTAAGTGAGGGCAAGGGTACCTCATGTGACAGGCAAGGCCTGTGTCCAGAAGATGCACCAGGAGGACTCTGGACAGCAAGACCCAGCCTTCATCTGGGCACCAAGCATGCTGAGACTGCAAACACTTCGCTGTGCAGGAGGGACCTGTGCCCCCACACCATAACTCATGGAAAGCAAAGGGTCATTCCCAGGAGATCAGTGGGGAGCAGGAGTAAAGAGGAGCCCCAAAACAGGGCAGAAAAGGAAATTCTTTGTCTAGAGAACAGCAAGGCACCTGAAGCCCTCCTCAGGTGAACAGAGCAGGGACATCAATCACTTCCAGTGCCCAGGAGAAATCAGGACACTCAGCTGGCGGCTGCTTGGACAAGTTTCCAACAAGACAGACAAGTGGCGGGTCAGCAGCTCCTACCAGGCTTCCCCCACATCTCATCTCCATGAGGATGAGCATCTCCTCCTTATCTTCCCCTGAAACAGCACTACACACACTCAGGGCTCCATGCATCCACTGCTGACAGAGCTCTGGAGGCGTCAAAACTCTTGGGCTCTGCAGGCTCTGGGCAGCCGGGTGCCAGGGGCAGGTCCTACTTTACTGCCACCATCTGCTGCAAGGACAGATCTGTTTTTCCAGGTCACACCTTTCCTGTTCTCTGATTTCTTTGGCCTCACTGATCCAGGCAGCTTCTCCCCTTCGGTGAAGCATCCCCACAACTTCGCTTGACTCACCCAAGAGGAACCAGCTGCCTCAGTTAGGGCTGGAGTTCATGCCACATCCTCATGAAGCAGAGCTGACCACACAGGTGCCATGTTGGAGTGGTCAACTCAGAAGTTGCCCTTTGCATGCAACCAAAAATCAGAAGGTAAACCCAACAACCCCTAACCATGGCCCACACTTCCAAGTGCTCCAACCACATGGAAGCAAATGACTGCAGACTCCACTTGTAGAGTTACAAGCTGTGAGTTCAGCTTGCACAGACCTCTCCTCGGTTGTCTTCTTCTATTCGTTCCTCCTTAGAAGGAACCAGCAGGACCTTTCCAACACTCTTCTACTCTTGCATCTGCCTCATGGCAGATCAAAGGGCCATAAGGAGTTTGCTTGGGGCTTGACTTTGCCTTGACTGCAAAGGTTCATCAGCTTGGTTACAACACCTCCAACAAGCTCAAATTCTCCATCCGTGTATCCAAGGTGGTAGCCACACACAGCCTTGTTTTGGTGAAGGAACCGCAAGATGCTAGTGCTGAACTGGTTCCAGCAGGTTTCGGCCACAGCCATGAGGTTCTTGTGCCCAGTGAGCAGGTTTACTCCACCATAAGGCATGAACTTGCCCACCAACTTCTACAGGTAGGTTTGCTACACCAACACACAGCATACCCCAGCATCTGTGTAGCCTCTCAGAACCTACAGCACCCTCTTAACACAACTAACAGCAAATCTCTAACCTTGACTGCCTAACTGCACATCCATTCCAGTCACAACTGAACAGGTGGACCCAGGGCCACCTTTGCTGCACCAACACCCAAATATTCCATGTTTGGTAAAACTCCAACAGCATCCTTATTCAGTTCTCCCATTCCTATTAAACCAGCAGAAGTTTCTCCCTGGGCAATGTCCCCTCCATGCTGGGGTGTCTCCCTGGAGCTGTAGGAACACATCTCAGAGCCTTCAGAACACCAACAGGAGTGAACAATCCTCTTCCACGGCCGTTCTCTTTGCAGCTACTGTCTCTGGCATGAGAAGGTTTGGCAGGAGATCTAACATCAGACAGCTTCTCAGTGGCCAGCACCGGCTGCTGGAGTGGGGTCGGTGCCTGCCCTCTCCAGCGTCACCCTGTTCAGATGGGACAGCCACCATCTAGTGGCACCCGAAGGCCATTTCACCTTCCCGAGGCTTCTCTTGGGCTCCCGGTCCCGCTTTTGGCTGCGCTCAAGTACATTTTCTTCCCGGCAGCTGGTGTAGTGCCCTGGTTTGGTTTAGGGTTGGCCACAGGCTGATGGCTTGGTCAGTGCTAACTTTTCAGCCTCCCCACTGCCCTGCCAGTGAGCAGGCTGGGGGAGGGCAAGGCAGGAGCAGGCAGCCCAGGTGGACCAAAGTGACACTGCAGACCACAGTATGTCCTCACCACTGCACACACTGCAGGAAGCTGGCCAGGGCTTGGGGGCTGAGCACTGGTGAACTACCTCACCCCAGAAGCTGTACTTCTGCTTTCCCCAGTTCTTCTCCCCACCCCAGCACAGGGGTAGTGAGCAGGCAGCCACGTGGTGCTCAGTTGCCCTCTGGGGTTAAGCCACAAAACTCTACTAAGCACTTCTTACAAAAATCAAATCCTGCTCATCCCTTTCCCCATATGCTTCCAGCCTGAGTTCAGATTCATGAGCACCAACCGGGGAAACAAAAAACCCCACAGAATCCTGGAACCACAGAATGGCTCAGGTGAAAAGTGACCTCAGAGTTCATCTCAACTTCCTCACCATGCCCTGGGACACCTCTCAACTACACTCCACTGGTCAAGGCCTCATCCACCCTGGCCTTGAGCAACCCCAGACAGAAGGCACTCGCAGCCTCTCTGGGCAGCCTGTTACACAGTTTCACCACCCTGGGACTGAAGAACTTCTTCCTCAGATCCAGTCTGATCCTGCTCTGCCCCCTGCAAACCATTCCCCCTTGGCCTGTCTCTAGACACCCTCAGGAAAAGTCCCTCTGCAGCCTTCCTGCAGGATCCCTTCAGGCACTGGAAGGCAGCTCTAAGATGCCCCCAGAGTCTTCTCTACTCCAGGATGAACACCCCCAGCTCCCTCAGCCTGTCCTCACAGCAGAGCTGCTCCAGCCCTTGGATCATCTTTGTGACCTCTTCTGGACTCACTCCAGCAGCTCTGTGTCCTTCTTTTGCTGGGAACACCAAAACTGGATCAGCAGAAGGTGGTGAGAAGACAATGTCTCCATGAAAGACACAACTAATGACAGATGTGAGCTTAAAGGCTTGAGAAACTTTGGCTTTACCACATGAATTCCAGCACAAGTAAGTTGTGTCACTATCAAGTAGTCATCGAAAGCAATTATCAGTAATTATTATCAAAAGTATTTATCAAAAACAGTGACATCCATTGATGTTCTTTAAACCCACCACCAAAGAGGGCTGCCATGAGATGATCTCTAAATTTTCAGGTCCCCTGAGAAGACCCAGGGCTTGTCTGATTTTCCAGAGCCCATGCACCTCGCTAAGCATCAGATCTAACATCAGGAGCACTGAAGACTGATGGCCAAATGCATCATTAAGTGACAAGTGAGACCAGTGATGGTCTCCATCTCCAACTCCCCCTCAGAAGCTGAACTGAAGGCTGCCAGCCAAGAAGAAGGAGAAGAAGGAGGCAGCTCATGTACATGGGCTTCTACTGCACTCACAGAAATTTCCCCCAGAATTTGTGCCCAGTCCTCCTCAGACACGTTGCTGATCAGTAGGTGCAGCTCCTTCACCCCCACACCCTAAATAAATGGTGCTTCTCTCAGCAAATGCCCAACTGCAT
This sequence comes from Semnornis frantzii, assembly GCA_013399775.1. Lineage (NCBI taxonomy): Eukaryota > Metazoa > Chordata > Aves > Piciformes > Ramphastidae > Semnornis > Semnornis frantzii. Next base: position 41,881 of record VWYK01113091.1, on the reverse strand, counting down.
GCCTAATAAACCCATTCATAGACACAAAAAGCCTAATTTGTGTGCATGACCCTGCAAACTGTGCACCAAAATGAGGCACCAAGCTCAGCGAGGCTTCTCCTCATTGCCTGCACAGCCTTCTTTTGACCTAATCAAAGCAGCAGAAGCTGAGACACTCTCAAGTGACCCATCTGGTGTGACTGGCCCCCAGCAGGTGTCATTCCAAGCCCAAGCGGTTGCTGATGTTCACTGAGCAAAAGTTTGCCTCCATGCTCTGTCTCTTCTGGCTAGCATGCCCCTGGATGAAGAGCTGGATGTGACACCTGCTTCTGCATGCCAGCCTGCTGAGACCCTGAAGGGCACCTGGTGATGCCCACCAAGCAGAAAGCACACCCAGAGAACAGGGAACACCTGCAGCAGTACCTGCTCGGGTTTGATGGGCTCGGTGGTGGTGAAGATGTCAGAGTAATGCTGCCTCTCAAAGACCCGGTCCAGGACTTCCAGCTGCTGCTGGGTGAAGAGGTCTCCTCGCATCTGCTTCCGAAGGAAGTCTCTGCCTGGCAGGGAGTGGCCATTGGGTACTGGGGACTCCTGAAGACCTTTCAAACAGGAGAGAAAAAGGCAGAGGATCAGCAGGCAATGTGATGACAAGACCTGCTATGGGGTGTCCCTTGCACACGTGAGCAGCAGCATCCTGGCATCATGAGGGCCCGGTGAGAGGAGGGTACAGCAAGCCATGCATTGCTAGGAGATTCATGGAGTCATGGAATGGTTTGGGTTCAAAGGGACATCAGAGGTCATTCAGTTCCAACTCCCTGCCATAGGCAGGGATATCTTCTACTCACAGCTTCCTCCAGCCTGGCCCTGAACACCTTCAGGGAGAGGACATCCACAACCTCCCTGGGTAACCTGTGCCAGTGTCTCCCCACCCTCATGCTCAACAATTTCTTCCTCATCTCCAGTCCAAATCTTTCCTCTCCCAGCTCAAAACCATTGTCTCTCATCCTGGCACTCACAACCCTTGANTCCCTGCCATAGGCAGGGATATCTTCTACTCACAGCTTCCTCCAGCCTGGCCCTGAACACCTTCAGGGAGAGGACATCCACAACCTCCCTGGGTAACCTGTGCCAGTGTCTCCCCACCCTCATGCTCAACAATTTCTTCCTCATCTCCAGTCCAAATCTTTCCTCTCCCAGCTCAAAACCATTGTCTCTCATCCTGGCACTCACAACCCTTGACCAAAGTCCATCCCCAGCTCTCCTGGAGCTCCTTCAGGTACTGGAAGGCTGCTATAAGGTCTTCCTGGAGTCTTCTATTCTCCAGGCCCAACAGGCCCAATTCTTCCAACCTGTCCCCACAGGGAAGATTCTTCAGCCCTCTGGTCACCCCAGCCTGAACAGTCCTCCACTACAGCCACCCCTCAAAGCAAGACACCATCAAAGATTTTATACAGACATTAGAGGCAGGACAACAGGCAAGTCTCACAACACTTTCACTGAACTGCCTGAGAACATCTAGATCTTGGAGGACATGCAAGGATAAGTGTGTCACTTGATGCCACAGTCACAGTCAGCTTGGGTCAGCTCCAGGAACCACAGAATCACAGAATAGTAGGGGTTGGAAGGGACCTCTAGAAACCATCCAGTCCAACCCCCTGGACAGAGCAGGGTGACCCAGAGCAGGGCACACAGGAGCACCTTCAAATGGGTCTGGAAAGTCTCCAGAGAAGGAGACTCCACAACCTCTCTGGGTAGTCTGCTCCAGGCCTCCAGCACCCTCACAAAAAAACCAAGATGCTTCTCATGTTGAGGTGGAACTTCCTGGGTTCTAGTTTGTGACCATTGTTCTTTGTTATATCAGAGGACATCACTGACGAGAGCCTGCCCCCTTCTTCTTGCCTCTCACCCCTCAGATATCTGTAATCATTGACCAGATTGCCTCTGGGGCTGCTCTTCTTTAGGCTGAGCCAGCTCNAGTGGGGAGCCCAGAACTGGACACAATACTCCAAGTGTGGCCTCACCAGGGCAGAGTAGAGGAGCAGGAGAACCTTCTCCAGGGGGACCTGGAGAACCTAGCTACCACTCACATGCTTCCCACCCTCGCTGTGGTACCTGCAAGCCCTGCTCAGCACCATCCCGTGCTGAGCTCTGAGCTATGGTGTGCCCGTGTCAGGAAGGAGAGTCCCTGCATCCTGCACCAACTCCCACCAGCAGCAGCTGGCCAGGCAACCCCCGGCAGTCCTGGCACTGTACCAAGACACTAAGTCCCCAGAGCTGCCAGCACAGCAGCCTCAGCAAGCTCTGTCCTACTGGCTCCCCCGGCACGGCAGCTACAGGCTGCGCAGGGGCACGGCGGCAGACGGGGCTGCGAGGCGTGCTCTGCTCCCTCTGCCTCGGGCAGAGATGTTTAGCAGGAGTCATAAGTGACTGCCCATGGCTGAAAAGCCATGAGACAAGTTTGAGGAACGCGGAGATTGGCAGCTCAAAAAGCCTCTCGCCAGAGAGGGGCTTGTTTCAATTTGCTCTGTGCCAGTTCACGGCGGGTTCCTGCTTTTCCCCTTCACCTGTCAGCGCTAGAAACGTGTCTGTTATGCTGGGAGAGCTGAGCTCTGCAGTATTCCCAGGACTCCAGGAGGTGGAACTCCAAGAGCAACGGCAACTATCAGATCTCTTCTGCAGGTGGCAACACAGCGCCAGGCACAGGGAGAAAGCAGACCCAGCAAAAGCAGACCCCTGCTGCCAAGCTGGCTCCCAGGAGCAGAGCTCAGGCTCACCGGCAGCAACAGCGCCCAGTCCCTCACTACCCAGGCGAGCCAACACCACCACCCAGAGCTCCACTGACAGATTCCACCTTGAGTGTTTTGGAAAGAACGAGAGGGGCTCCATGCGAAGGCACCAACAGCTTTGTCTGCAGACACGTGCTGGCCACCAGTAACGAGGGGAACGTCCACGGGGCAAGGCCATTCACAGAACGTTAGGGGCTGGAAGGGACTTCAGGTATAATCCAGCTCAACGACCACCCAGGAACACAGCCAAGAGGGTTTGGAAAGTCCCCGGAGAAAGCCTGGAACTAGATGATCTTCAAGGTCCCTTACAAACCAACTCATTCTGTGAGTGCCTTGAGCAACCTGGGCTGCTGGGAGGTGTCCCTGCCCACGGCAGGGGGTTGGAACTGGATGATCTCGAAGATCCCTTCCAACCCAAACCATTCTGTGATTCTATGAATCTATGAAGCAGGCCTCTCAGCTTGCAGCTTCAGTCTGGAGCAAACAATGTTTTATCAGTTTGCTCCACACAGGCGAGAAACAAGTCCTGAGCCTTTCTGTGAGAGGTCTAAGCCTGTGTAGAGAGCTGTGAAGAACATAGAGGCACAGACAGAAGGCTGCAGCATATCTTTAAATCTTTCCTTTTTTTTCTTCCTTCCCCCCAACTCCCCACCCCCTCTATTCTAAATCAAATAATATCTAACAGACCCAGTGCTAGGTTTAGTCAACCATGGCTCACAAAAATTAAAATTCTGGATGCTTGCTGCATGGTAGCAAAAGGGCTGGGGAGACCCCACCTGAGGAGCAAGGAGACACCAGCTCTGAATCTCAGGTTAAATAAATGTTGCTCACAGCTTGGCACCAGAGCCACAGCAAGATGAAGCTTTGGGCTAAAGGGCCTGATGAAAGGCAGAAAAATGATCTGTGGCGTGGTGTGACCTGGAGAATGCTCCTGGCCAGGCCAGGGGGTGTGTGTGCTGTTTATCCTCGCTGAGATCAGATCCATAATAAGACCCCAGCCCACTTACATACACAGCCATACATCACTGAGGTGCTCCTGATGGATGGTGGGGGAGGAGATGGAGAACAGGACCCAGCTGAAGGGGAGGCCTGGTCTAGCAACCTTGGCCAGGGACATCCATGCTCAGCTGCCCTTCCTCCCAGGGTATCACCCTGGGCACCTGTGATCAAAGCATCCCAACAAATAAGAGAGAAGGAGACCTCCTTCTGCAATGGAAACCCACAAACCTCATAACAGAGAAAGGGGAGGGGGTTCTGCCTCTGCTAGGCTCTGCTGAGACCTCCCCTGCAGTGCTGGGGCAGCTCTGGAGCCCTCAGCACAGCACAGACAGGGACCTATTGGAGCAGGGCCAGGGGAGGCCACAGCAGTGCTGGCAGGACCGAAAGCCCTCTGCTGTGAAGCCAGGTTGGGGGAGTTGGGTGTGTTCAGCCTGGAGAGAAGAAGGCTTCAGGGACACCTTCTGGTAGCCTTGCAGTGCCTGAAGGGGCCCAGCAGAAAGCTGGGGACAGGGGTTTAAGCAGGGCCTGTTGTGACAGGACAAGGTTGGACGAGGCCTTGAGTGACCTGTACTAGTGGGAGGTATCCCTGCCTATGGCAAGGGGTTGGAACTAGATGATCCTTGAGGTCCCTTCCAACCAACCTTACCATTCTATGACTCTATAAGGGGGGATGGTTTGGACTCAAAGAGGGAGACTGAGGGCAGAGAGAAGGGAGAAGGGTTTGACACTGAGGGTGAGGAGAGCCTGGCCCAGGGTGCCCAGAGAGGTGCCCCATGGGTGGCACCATTGCAGGTCAGGTTGTTTGTGAGGAGCCTGATGTGGTTGGGGATGTCCCTGCTGGCTGCAAGGCATTGGACTAGGTGAGCTTGGAAGCTCCCTTGCAACCCAACCTGTTCTGTGATCCTATGAATCTATGGCTGAAAGATTAGTGGGGAAAAAAAAAAAAAAAGTATAACATAAAAAAAGTAAAAAACACTGAAATCAAGGAAAAGGTTATCTCCATCATGTGCTTTCTGTCCTTTTTCATTCCCAGAGGGACAACAGCCCAATTCCATAGCTGGGTTGGAGTGATTCCAGCTCCAGCTGTGGACCTCAGACTTCCCAAGCCCTGAGACATGGATGATGCCCACAGGTCCTGTTGTGGTGTTGTCCTCAGGGCTACCAGTACTGGGGGTGTCCCATGAGGTGCGCAGCTGGTGGTGCAGTCCTCCTTTGAAGGAAGACAGAATCATCTTGTTTGGGGCTTTTCAGGCTCATTTGAGGGATTTTTAAGACTGTGGGGTTTTGAAGGTTAGTGTCTGGTGGGTTCTGGGCAGTGCCCACCTCGATAGAGGATGTAGTTCTGCCTCTAATTTGTGCTGTCCAACTTCATTTACCTGGTCTCATACTTAATTACTCCACCTTACGGGCAAATGCAGGCTAATTAGGGAGGATGTTATTCACCACATTTAAAACCTTATGAAGCAAATGAAATATTAGCAGGAGGCACAGAGGTGATTTGTTTCCTTGTAGCAGGGCTGTAAATCAGTCAAGAGAAGATAAAGACTTTGTTTAATTGCCACTGGAAGGCACAAATGGAAGCTCCACACATCCCATGACAGGACTGTGCACCCCTGGCAGCCTCACACCCTCCCCAGCCCAGCCTCAGCTTTGGGGCTGCCTGCAGGGTTGGAGACCCAGAATCACAGAACACATCTGTTTGGAAGAGACCTCCAAGCTCATCCAGTCCAATTCTCAACCCAGTTTAAGGTTAAACTGTCCCTGAGTGCCAGCTCGAGCACCTGTAGGGAGGGTGACTCCAGCATTGCCTGGGCAGCCTGCTCCAATCCCTGCCCACTCTCACAGCACAGAAATTGTTCCTCACGGCCAACCCAAACCTCTTCTGGGGCAATTTCAGGCCATAGAAGAAGGGCTTAGTGCTGCCAGAATGGCAATGAGGACACAAAACTATAAGAAGGACACTGAGGAGATGGAGCGGGTCCCGAGAAGGGCAACAAAGCTGGGGAAGGGTCTGGAGAAGAGGACTGGGAAGAAGCATCTGAGGGAGCCGGGGGTGTTTAGAGAAGAGGAGTCTGAGGGGAGACCTCATCGCTCTCTGCAGCTCCCTGAGAAGAGGCTGCAGCCAGGTTGGGCTCTATTCTCAAGGAACAAGTAGCACTCCTTGCACTGGGGCAGTTTTGAGTTTTCTAAGCACTGCTGTTTTTCATTTTCATTTTTCCACCTTGTAAGAAGCTTTGTGTTTTGAAGGGCTGGTCATCAGGCAGAGAAATCACCACACTGCCCTGAGATGGGGATGNAGATCCAAAAATACTTTTCATTTGGAGAAGATATCAGGCCATTTCAGTGGCACTGATGGAGTCTCTGCTCTGTCTCCATTACCCACCGAAGGCAGCCGGAGCCAGGAGCTGACTAGGCTAGATTATATTCCCCATAAGATGGTCACCAATATATATAGATATGATCTTCAACCTCTATTGATTGACCAATTTCACAAGCAAAGACTGGTGAAATGAAGCTGAAATGAACATCATGCTTTAACTCATTGAACCCATCAGGCCTGAGTTAATCTGGCTGCCCACTGTCTCTGATAGAATTCAATTGATCAATCATGTTTCGGTGATAGTACCATTTCAGTGGCTTATTGCTTCTTCATTTCAAGGCTTGACCTGCTGGATACACTTGGACCAGCTTTGCTCCTCCTGAAGACACAGAGACCTGCCAACCAGGCATGGAGAGGCCTCGGGGGGTGGTGCTGATCAACACTCCCAGCCCTACACTGTGGCTTCTGCAGCTGTTCCTCAAGATGAGTGTGAGAACACAAAGGGCCCCAATAGTCCAAGTCCCCTGACCTCCAGTCAGCACCCTGTGCTTCCCAGCCCACCCCAGCCCCAACTTGGACAGGCAGGGACAGTTCTGGTTCTATGGCAGGTGCCCCTCTCCAGCCCCCAGGCACAGCACAGGCTGCAAACCATCTGTGTGCATACCACTAGCACCCACCAACCCAGACAGACGCTGCCAGCACACTTGCAGACCATGCCGTGAGCATCAGGGCTGGCCAGAGGGTCACCACACCTGAAAGGTGGTGGCTATCCACTCATGTCTTAGGTTTATTGTATTGCCAGCCTGGGGACACCCCACTTGTTCCCATCCTGACACTTTGCTGCCCTTTGCTCCTGCATGGCTCCCTAGCACTGCTGGACATTTGGACTCTGCTGCCACCATGGCCCAGCTGCTCCACCACAGTCAGCACCATGGGAGGGATCCCCAGCTCTTGGCAGGGTGCTTTCACCTCATCCATGGTCTTAGGGACCAGGCTGCACCTCCCTGGCTCTCTCACCGAATGGCACAGGACCCACCAGCACCAGTCTGCAGTGCTGGGAACATCTGGCCAGCAGCTGTTCGAAGACTCCAGCACTGGGTTTAGAGCCACAGAACCACTGAATTGTTTGGGTTGGAGAAGCCCTCAGATCATCCAGTGCAGCCATCAACCCAGCACCACTAAACCATGGCCCCAGGCCACACAGTTTTGGAAATCCACCATCTCCCTGGGCAGCCTGTTCCTATCTGTGACCACTCTTGCAGTACACAAATTGTTCCTCATGGACAACCTCAACCTCCCCTGGCAATATTTCAGGCGAGTTTTTCTCCTTCTGTCACCTGATCTTGGGCAGCAGAGCCAAATCCCCACCTGGCTGCAGCCTCCCCTTCAGCCTCCTCTTCTCCACACTAAACACCCTCAGCTCCCTCAGATGCTCCTCACCTGCCCTCTTCTCCTGCCCCTTCCCCAACTTTGTTGCCCTTCTCAGGACCTGCTCCAGCCCTTCAATGTCCTTCTGGGAGTGAGGGGCCCAGAACTGAACCCATCACTCAAGCTGCGGCCTCACCACTGTCCAGTACAAGGACAGTACACAATCCAGTACACAATCACTGCCCTGCTTCTGGTGATCCAGGTGAATGTTGGTGCCCTTCTTCGCCACCTGGGCACTGCTAACTCATCTCCAGCTGCTGTCACCCAGCACCTGCAGGGCCTTTTCTGCTAGGCACTTTCCAGCCACTCTGTCCCCAGCCTGGAGCCTTCATGGGGTTGGTGTGACCCAAGAGCAGGACCCAGCCCTTGGCCTTGCTCAACCTAATCCCATTGGTCTCAGGCCATGGATGCAGCCTGGTCAGGTCCCTCTGCAGAGGCTCCCTACCCTCCAGCAGATCAACACACACCCAGTTTGTTGTCATCTGCAAACTGTCTGAGGGAGCTTCAATCCTCTCACCCACATCACAGGATCAGAGGATACTAGGGGTTGGAAGGGACCTCTGGAGAACATCGAGTCCAATCCCCTGCCAGAGCAGGACCATAATCTAGTGCAGGTCACACAGGAATGCATCCGGTCAGGTCTTGAAAGTCTACACGGAGACATTAAAAGACATCAAAGAGATCTGTCCCAGCACTGAGCTCTGGGGACACCACTGGTTCCCAGCCACCAGCTGAAGTTTCCTCCATTCCCCACCACTCTCTGAGCCTGGCCCTCTGCCAGTTCTTAACCCAGGTAAGCCTCCACCCACCCAAGCCATCAGCAGCCAAGAAGGATGCTGTGGGACATGGCGTTTGCGCCAGGTCCAGGAAAGGGAAGAAGCAAGACAAACACCTCAGCTGCGTTGTCAGCCTGCCAGGTCTGCTTCCCCTAAGACACTCTTCAGCACAGCCATCAGCACTCAGTCACCAATCAGACTTCAGCACAGCCATCAGCACTCAGTCACCAATCAGACACCTCTGCTCTTCTGCTGAGAAGTGGTACAGCTCCTCTCTGCTGTGAGGGCATTTGCTTCTGCTCTCCAGGACAACTGGAGCTCCTCCCTGGACATCCTCCAGCTGGAATCATGCCTGTGCACTCACAAAAAGCCACCCACAGCCTTGCTGCACATATGGGGTGCACCAGGCTGCACCACCAAGCTAGTGTCGGGAACCACCAAACTGGTGATGAGCATCACCAGAAAAGGGGCGGGGAGGGGGGATATTTAGCAGAAAGTATCTCCCATGAGATGCCAGCTCCTCTCCTCCTGCAGTGATGCTAACCATGCAGTAGCCACACATAAATTTCATTCTGTACTTCCTAGTCTGTGGCAGGAAACCCCTGCAGTGTCCCCAACCCACAGCTCCCCTGCAGTGGTCAGGGAAGCCATGGTTGGGACCTTGCACCTCAGCGGTCTTACAGCCTCCTGCACATCTGCACAAGTGCTTGAGCAGGTAGTGCCATGGTGTAGAGCTGAGTGGCTCAGGCACATGCACAGGGTGGCAGTAGGATAGGCATGTGCAGGACATGGCCCCTTGGCTGCTGCCCACCATGCTGGGGGGTCTCAGCATGTGAAACACAGATCTGCTGAGCAGCAGGGGTTGTCATCCAGACCACCCCCAGCCTGTGAGGCATCAGCACCTGCACCTCACCCTCATGGTTCCACCACCACCAGTCACACCATCAGTGGAGGATGGATGTTGGAAGGAGTGGTGGAGCCGCTGCAGGTTTTGTGACTGTTCCTCTTTGTGTTCAAAAAGCAGCAAAAACTGTGTCAGTGAGTGTGCCCTCGGTAAGCAACTCAGGAGTGCAGAGGTGGAAGTGGGATCTAATCAATGCTGATCTACAGCTGAGGGGTTGGGGCAAGACAACAGGGCCAGACTCTGCTCAGTGGTGCCCAAGGGCAGGACAAGGGGCAGGAGGCACAAACTGGACCGCAGGAGGTTCCATCTGAGCCAGACGATGAACTATTTTGCTGTTACGGTGCAGGAGGACTGGAGCAGGCTGCCCAGAGAGGTTGTGGAGGCTCCTTCTCTAGAGAGCTTCCAACCTCCTCTGGCCATTGTGCTCCTGGGCAAGCTGCTGTGGGTGCTCTGCTGGAGCAGGTGGGTTGGAGTGGGTGATCTCCAGAGGTCCCTTCCAATCCCTACTACACTGGGATTCTATGAAGAGGCTGAGGAGGACAGAGTGGATGCCCCAAGCCTGGCCTGCTCACAGTTGGCACATTCAATCCCTCTGCAGCTCCTGGGACCCCAGGGGTCTGTGAGCACTCGGAGAAGCCTCTGGACAGCCCAGATCCTCAGGCAGATGAAGCACAAGTCTTCTTGGTTCAGCTTGCCAAGCTTCACACAACCCTATCAAAGCCAGCTGTCCCTCTCCTCCATCAGGTTGGAGGTAGAGGCACTCTGATTCTGACTGGGATCACCTGCATCTTGTGAGACTGCTTTGGGAGTCCCTCCCAGAGGACCAGAAGCAATGTCAGCTTGTCTGTTCTTTGGGTGGCTTCCCAGTGGACACTGGGGCAGTGTTACCTGGAGGAGAGCTCTCCTGTAATTCAGGCACTCGTGCAGCCAGGACTGCAGGGGGCTTTCCACCCCGCTTCCCCACATCCTCCCCACCGTCGCACCAGGGTATGCCTCCCAAATTCTCTCCCTTGGACAAGGGAGTGCCTGCTCCTCATGGCTGGAACATGAGGCTGTACAGGTGGGCAGTAGATGTTCTTCTTGAGCTGGTGGACCTCCTGAGACAGTTCCTTCGAGCTGAAACATGCCTGGACAGAAGAGAGACTCCTCTCACTGGGGCCTGCTGCTCATTTCATCCACTGTTTGTTCTTGGCCAGATTCCAAAGCCAGTGGGAAAGACCAAGTGACCATCTCTGGCTCTTCCTTCTGTTGCCCTGATGATCTTGACTCATCCTCATCCTGTTCCAGAGGAGGTGACTTCCTTGCCTGCTTCTTTTTCCATATAGAGGTGACTGACCCTGGAACAAGGTGATTCTCTGGAGCAGCTGCTGCCTTGTCTGTAGACCCAGAGATCTCCTATGGCTCCTGAGCACTCTGGACAGTGTTGAGAAGGTCTTGATGGGCATGGGCCAGGCCCCAGTACACTACAGGGATTTCTGTCTCCTGGGAATTTTTGGGCTGGCAACATCCTTTTTCCAGACATTTCATCAGCTTGTCAGCATTTTGCACTCATTCAGGGGTGAAATTCCAAAACACCAGGGAGGACTACTGGCCTAGGCTCTTGCCTATACTCTCCCACACACCCTGCCACTCGTAATTCTCCAACCTCAGGGCAGATCTCCAAGTGGCATTCTTGGGAAAGACCTACCTCACTCTGGGCAAGACCTAGGCTATCAGTTGGGTGAGATCACACCTACACCACATGGCCAGTGGAGTAACCATGTCATAATGTGGCAGCATCCAGCACAACAACACCATAGCTCTAATCTATGGTCCCAAGGTGGTGAGCACCTCCAGGGAGAGCACCATGGGCACCAGGCATAAGATTTGATGCAGTGCAGCCAGGGTCAGGCCTCAGAACATCAGCCCCAGCCACCTCCAAACACATCAACATAGTGAACACACTGTGGGGAAAAAAGCTGACATGACATTCTTTTAACAAGCCTGAACTGAATCCTTTCCTTTTCTTGCCTCTCATTATCTCACTTCTTGCTGTCTCCACCACTTCTTGGGCCCCACCTTGGCCACCAGAAGGGACCCTACTGGTGTCATACAGTCTGGTCTCACACAGACTGGGAGAGAAAGCAACACAGAGTTCCGAGCTGAGATAAGGAGTGGGATGTGGTGATGCACAGACAGTGCACAGCACAGACAGTGAGCTGAGCCTCTCTGCCACAAAAGCACAGCAAAAGCAGAAACAGCAGCAGAAGCCAGTGACAAAACTGCCCCCCAAGCTGGTAGCCAGCCCAGAGGAAGGGACCAGCACCCCAAAACTAGAAGCAGAAACCAGGAAGCCTCTCATGTTCTGCTCTGAACTACAAGCCCTGTGATGCTTTGCTGCAACCAGCACTTTGATTTCAAAGCTGGCAGGTCAGCAGGGTGTCCAATACTTATCAGCACGTTTGGTTGGCTGAAACCACGACAACCAGGTAGGAAAGGACTTGTGTCTCTGTGGATTCTCCAGCAAAGGTGAGATACAGGGCCAGGCACAGCTGCAGCTACAGAAGCAGCTACAGCTGCAACTGCAGTTACAACAGCAACAGCTACGACTACAGCAACAGTGACTACTACAGTGACTACAACTACAGCTACAACTATAGTTACGACAACTACTGCAACTACAGCTACAACAACACCTACAGCTACAACTACAACAGCTACAACTACAGCTGCAACAGCTACAGAAACAGCTACAGCTATAGTTGCAACACCTACAGCTACGACTACAGCAACAGCTACAACTACAGCAAAAACAGCTACAACAGCTACAGCTGCAACTACAGATACAACAACAGCTAAAGCAACAGCTACAGCTACAACAACCACTACAGCTACAACAACCCCTACAGCTGCAACTACAACAACAGCTACAGCAACAGCTAAAGCTATATTTGCAACAACTACAGCTGCAACTACAGCAACCGCTACAGCAACAGCTACAACAGCTACAGCTGCAGCTACAGCTACAGCTACAGCTACAGCTACAACAACAGCTATAGCTACAGCTATAGCTGCAACAACTACAGCTACAACTACAGCAACAACAGCTACAACAGCTACAGCTGCAGCTACAGCTACAGCTACAACAATAGCTAAAGCTGCAACTACAGCAACACCTACAGCAACAGCTACAGCTGGAACTACAGCTGGAACTACAGCTGGAACTACAGCTACAGCTACAACAGCTAAAGCTGCAACCACAGCTACAACAACAGCTATAGCAACAGCTACAGCTATAGTTGCAACAACTACAGCTACAACTACAGCAACTACAGTTACAACAACAGCTACAGCAACAACTTAAACTACAGCTACACAAACAGTACAGTTACAGCCACAGCTGCACCAACAGCCACAAACAGAGTAACACCTATAGAAACAGCTATAGCTGAAGCTGCAGCAACAGCTACAGCAAGAACTCCAGCTACAGGAACAACAGCCTCTACAGCTGCAGAAATAGCTACAGTTATGGATACTGCTACAGCTACAGCCAGAACTACAGCTGCAGCCACAGCTACAGCTACATCAACACTCACATTCACAGCTCACCCTAGGCAGATAGCCTGGACTCAACAGAGGCTGACAAAGCCTTGCCCTTTCCCAGGAGCTGACACCTGGGGACAAAAATATGGTGTGCTCATCAGCTGTCAGTTAAAACCAATCCTTCAGGCTCATGACAGTAGCCCAAGATCTCTGTCGACAGCCTGAGTTCCTCACAGAGCAACGTCCAAGAAACTTAGGCTGAGAAAAGGGATGGTGTGAGCCAGTCTGGCTCTGTCTAGGGCTAGAGCAGCCATAGGAGAGGATGTGATCCTGCAGAAGTGAAGAATTTCAGAGTTTTCTTCACTGACAAACTGAATCTTACTCACAAGCAGAGATGGTGTGTGAGGAGCCAAGTGACACAGAGCTCTGCTGGGCAAAGCCCTGAACACATGCATAAAGCCCATCCTGAGACTTTCAAATGACACTGCTTAGCCTTCCAGCTCAAAACTGTGTTAGTGTTGACAGATAATCAGCTTCTACAGAATCACAGAATTATTTTGATTGGAAGAGACCTTTGAAATCATCCAGTCCAACCACCAAACCTGGCACTGCCAGGGCACCACCAAACCATGGTCCTATGCACCACACCTCCACAGCTTTGAAACCTCCTCAAGGATGGGAGCTCCACCACTGCCTCAGGCAGTCTGGACTGGGCCTTGACAAGCATTTTGGGGAATACATTGTTTCTCATGTCCAACCTAAATCTCTCCTGGCGCAGCTTGAGGCCATTTTCTCTTGCCCTACCACTTGTTGCTTGAGGAAAGAGTCTCTGCCAATTTTTTAAGGAAAATTATTTGGCCCAAAACACAATCCTGTTAGCAGGAAAAAGACCTGACAAACTCCATCATGCCAGTCCTGCTCCCAGCATCTCCAGGGTTTACCTGGGGCAGTGGAGCACCTCAGACCAGAGATGAGCCCTGTGAGGAGAGGCTTAGAGAATCAGGTTTGTTCAGCATCTTAGAAGGAAGGCTCAGTTCACAAAGTCAGCTGCCCAGCACTACTCTGCATTTGGGTAAAGTGTCTGAGAGACACTTTTTTCTTTTAGAAAAAGAAGAGAAAGAAAACTTGTGAGGTATGGAGTCTTTTTGGTACTTAAAGGAGACCTCTGAAAGAGTTTAGGGCAGAGGCTGTTGTGACAGGCCAAGGGAGGATGGCTTGGACTCCAAGATTGAGTGGAGAGAAGGGAGAAATGTTTGACACTGAGGGTGGGAAGAGCCTGGCCCAGGGTGCCCAGAGAGGTGGGAGATGCCCCATGGCTGGCATCACTGCAGGTCAGGTTGTCTGTGGCTATGAGCAGCCTACCCTAGTCGGGGATGTCCCTGCTGGTTGCAGGACATTGGGCTGGATGAGATTCGAAGGCCTTTTCCCACCAAACCAGGCTGGGATTGCATGATTCCATGAAGATGACTCTACCAGCACTACAGATCAGGTACAAGGGTTGTGGTCAGGGGGTGAGTGCAGAGCAGAGGAAATCAGGCAGCGAGGACAAGAAGGGTCCCTCCCCCAGCACACCAACACCCACTGCCGACCTCCCTCTCCCCAAGGACAGCGCAGCAGCCCTCCCGTGCTGCAGGTGGACAAACAACCTCCAGTATGAACTCTGAACCCCAGCACTACGCCCCTTGCTGCTGCCAGCTCAGACTTTCTAGAACCAGCAGCTCTCATTGAGCACAGCAGCCCAGGCAGAGTCCGCACCCGGCGGTGGCCGACAGACTGCGCCGGCTCCGCGACCGCTGCAGCAACGGACCGGGGCCGTTCCCAGCGGTGCTGCACTAAACCGAGCCATCACCTAGGGGCTGCGGCGGCAATCAGCGCTCACCCGCTCCGTGCTCCAGGGGGAGCGCCGACAGAAGCCATAAACACGACAGGCGGCCGAGCCAAGCCCCGCCAAGCCCCCTCCGGGCCGCTCCGGCTCCCACTGGCACGGCGCCCGCAGGCTGCGTGCGGCGGCGGCTACCGCGCTGTTGCGGCGCCGGGCTCTCTCCGTGTGCCCTGCAGCCGCGGGGAAGCTGCCCTCTCAGAGGTTTGTTTCTGTCCAGTAAGGTCCATTTACTCGGCCTAACTGGCTCGCATATATCAATTAAATTGCAAACGCCTGCCGAAGCCACTTTTCGGCCTCTCTCCCCCCATTCCCCTCCCTTCCTTCTCTCTCCCCCTCCTGCACGGGCAGAGGGAGCCCGACGCTGACACTTAATTTAATTTATTTCCCTTCTCATTTCTCAAAGGAAAATCTCTATCCCTCCCTGGAAGGCCATTTGCCCTCTGTTGCTGGGAGCTGAGGTATCACAATGCTGGGCAATTTGTTTCCCCCGACTATTGGCAAACCGTCAGGACCCCACCAGGACCTCCCCAGCTCACGACTCCGTACATGGCACTGCCAGCTGTGATTCGTTTGCAGCAGCTGCCGGCGCCCACCTGCCGGCTCCATCCTGCTCCTCGAGCAGCTGGCCCAGCCCACTGCCTCCCACCACGGCCAGCTCCTCTCCCACGACGCTCTTCAGCTGCTGATGGACATCTCTTACGGATTCATAGATTTATGGAATGGGTTAGGTTGGAAGAGGCCTTAGAGACCATCCGGTTCCAACTCCCTGCCATGGGCAGGCACAACTCTCACCAGCCCAGGTTGCTTAAGGCCTCATCCAGCCTGGCCTTGAATACCATCAGGGAGGGGACAACCACAGCCTTCCTGCGCAACCTGTGCCAGTGTCTTCCCACCCTCGCTCTCAACAATTTCTTCCTCCTCTCCAGTCTCAATCTCTCCTCTCAAAGTCATTGTCCCTCATCTTGGTATTCCCAACTTTTGTCCAAGGGCCCAACACCCCCCCACACACACTTCTCCTGCAGCCCCTTCAGGTACTGGAATATTGCTCTAAGGTCTCCCTCAAGCCTTCTCTTTTTCGGGCTGCACAGCCCCAACTCTCACGGCCTGTCCCCAGAGGGGAGGCTCTCCAGCCCTCTGAGCATCTTGGTGGCCTCCTCAGGACCCCCTCAAACAATTCTCCTCTTGTCTCATCTCCCTTTTTCCTATCTTCAGAGACCCTGATCAGCTCAGGCTGCTGTTTCCCAACAGCCGTACAGGGTGGCTGGAGGTCCCAGAGATAGGAAGATACTTCCACCACGAACACCCGTGTGAGCAGGCAGTGGAGCACAGCGAGCAGGAAAGGCCATGGGCCTGTGGCTGCAAGATGGACTGAATCAGTGTATCCTCTCCACTCCTCCCACTGTGGCAGGACTCGGTCATCTCTGACTTGAAAAAAAGTCTGACCTGGTGCCTGCTGGCTCTTCTCATGGAATCACAGAGTCATTTTGATTGGAAGAGACCTTTAAGTTCATCCAAGTCCAACCCTTAACCCAGCACTGCCAGAGCACCACCAAACCATGGCCCTCAGCACCACATCTACACATCTGTGAAACTCCTCCAGGGATGGGGATTCCACCACTGCCCTGGGCAGCCTGAGCCAGTCCTTGACAACTCTCAAGGGGAAGAAATTGTTCCTCATGTCCAACCTAAAGCTCCCCACTTGAGGCTGTTTCATCTTGTCCTGTCACTTGTTCCTGGCAAGAAGAGCCCAACCCTCACCTGGCAGCATCTTCCTTTCAGGGAGTTGTAGAGATCCAGCCTCCTCATGTACCTTTATGTACCAAAGCCATGTGGTAAGACACTTGCCCCTCACTGCTGTGACCTTCCAGAACCAGTGATGACTGTCAGCACAGGTTTGCCCAAAGTTAACCCCAAGCCCTGGCTCTTCCACAGCCTGTAACAAGACTCCTGTTGCAGCTTTCCAGTAGCTGAAGGACATCAGGACATCAGGAGAGGGACTGTTCAGAAGGACCTATGATGATAGGGTGACCAGCAGCCATTTGGAACGGGACAAGGGCAGAGTTAGGTTGGACATTAGGAGGAAGTTGTGCACAGTGAGGGTGGGGAGACCCTGGAGCAGGCTGCTTAGGGATGTGGTGAAGGCTCCATCCCTGGAGTGTTTAAGACTAGGCTGGATGAGGCTTTGGGCAACCTGGGCTGGTGGAAAGTGTCCCTCCCTATGGCAGGGGATTTGGAACTGGATGATCTTTAAGGTGCCTTCCAACTCTAGCATTCTATGATTCTCCAGTCTGTGGTGTCTCAATTTCCCATTTGTGAGAGAGGACTTTCTGCTGGAACATGTTGTGATATGGTAAAGTTCTCCTACCAGCACAGCCCTACATTGCCTGTAGAACATCCAGAACACCTCCTGACACATCAGAAAAACATGTTTATTGAGGGATTGCCAGCTATCTGGTGGGCACTGCTGGTGTTTGGAGTCATCTTTACATGGTTTTGGACAGAGCATGTAGGGCCTTAGCTGAGACTGGTGGAACACTCTGGGTCCATGTATTGGAATGATGCATTTCAAAGAGCAAGGGGAGCAAGCAGTGCATATGCAGACTCCCAGAAGAGTCTCCACACACACCCCCCACTACATCACATAGGTGACTGCAGACATGGTGACCATACACACTCCATCCCTATGGACAGAGGCTCATAAAGGTTCATCCAGGATGCTAGGGAGGACCTCTGCACCTCTGCAGCCTCCACATGGAGATTACCAACGGGTGCATCCCAGGCCTGTTGAAGACAGCACAACCTTGCAACCTTCTAAACAGAAGGCTCCACAATCAGTGCTGTGGGATGTGACCAGCTTACAAACTCAGCCTGGGCCTCAAGAAGTAAATTCAAGCAGCACCATCACCAGAGAGCCTCCTGGCTGGGTCAGCACAGGGATGGACATGGGAGCTGGCTCCAAGGTGACAAATGGATGCACACAGGGAGGGTGCCATGGCTGGTGGTGCAAGGTGATGGCTGGAGCTCACAGTTTGCACAGGAGGTTTTGTGCCTCTCCTTAGTGAGGACACTGCTGGGAGCTTCAGCAGAGCAAGGCTGGCTTGGCTGGTGACCACCACTTCCAGTGCTGCCCAAAGGTCCTGTTGTGCTCAGCAGAGATATACAGAGGGCAGCCCCCACCCATGCCTACTGCCCTATAGTACATTTTGAGTTGGAAGAGACCTCCAAAGTTCACCCAGTTCAACCCCTGTAGTCAGCAGGGACATCCTCCACTAGAGCAGGTTGCCCAGAGCCCTGCCCAGCCTCACCTTGAATACTTCCTGGGATGGGGCCTTAAACACCATCCAGGGCAACCTGTTGCAGTGTTCCAGCACACTTCTGATGCAGAACTCATTCCTCATACCCAGTGTCAATCTGCTCTGCTCTTACTTCAAACCATTGTCCCTGGTCCTGTCCCTGCAGGCCTTTGGGAGCAGTCCCTCTGCAACCTGATGTTGCTCCCTTCAGGTACTGGAAAGCTGCTCTAAGGTGTCTCTAGAGCCTTCTCTTTTCCAGACTGAACAACCTCAGCTTCCTCAGCCTGTCCTCTTGGCAGAGATGCTCCAGCCCTCTGATCACCTTTGTGGCCTCCTCTTGACCTTTTCCATCAGGTCCATGTCCTTGCTGTGTTGAGGGTCCCAGAGTGCTAGGGCTCACCTGTCCACCACTGCCACCGCACCGTCTCCTCCTGCAGTGTCCACAGTGCCTGCTCTGCTGAGAGGAAGACTGGTCTGCAGGAGGGGGCTTGAGGGTAGGACAGAAGACATGAGTATCTTAGGAAGCTTGGTGAGAACTTGTCCCCGATGGCCACCATCAGCCAGGAGCCCTTGACCCAGCAGCACCCATGGGAACCTTGTGAGCATACTCCACTGCCAGGCAAATGCTCCACTCAGAGTGGTCAGGTAACACCAGTTCCATACTCCAGAGCCACATCAACATCTCTTTTTCCATCCAAGACACCTTAGGATGGAGCACATTCACCCTGGCTTGTGATCTGGCCACTGGGGATATCATGGGGAGGTCCCAGAGGTTTACCCTCATTTCACCCATCAGACACAGACTCCATGGGGGCCATAGGGTCACCACTGCAATGAGGACCAAGCTGGTGTCAAGAAAGGGAGGCTGGGTCATGAATCCAAGCCTCACTGGTTCCAAATAAACCTTCCTTGGATTCAGACACACCTGGTATGATGTTCCTTACATCCTGGGCCACCCACAGGCCTTGGCCACTCTCTCCATTGCAAGCTAGGGCTATGATGGATAAGGACTGGTTTTCACCCCCTAGATGAGGGCTAGACAGAAGAACCATGAAACCACAGAACTATAGAACTGTAGAACAATAGAGTGGTGGGGCTGGAAAAGGCCTCTGGAGATCATCCAGTCCAACCTCCTGCCAGAGCAGGGTCACCCAGGGCAGATCACACAGGAACACATTTAGGTGGGCTTGGAAAGCCTCCAGAGAAGGAGAGTCCACAACTTCTTCAGGCAGCCTGTGCCAGCCCTCCAGCACCCTCACATTAAGGAATTTTCTCCTCATGTTGAGCTGGAATCTCCTGGGTTCCTGTTTGTGGCTCTGCTGTGTCACACAATCTTACTCCAACAGAAAAGCCACCTCCTGCATCCCCCTGTCTGGTAGGAAACCTGGGGAGAGAAGAGCTGGGTGCCAGCTGTTGGGGAAGCAACTAGAAAAAACCATGGAGTGAGAGGAGGACAAACCCATGGCACAATGATTTCTGATGAGTCAGCTTATGTAGGAGGAAGAGTCAGGCACTGTGGTGTGTGATAACTTGTGACAGGAGGATGGAGCTGCCTCTGCTGACAGCAGCCCTCACAAAGGCACTGGTGTTGGTGCCATGCAGCATGGCACCAGCAGCCCCAGCTGGCTCTGGAGTTGTAACACCAGACAAAATGTCCCAGTTGGGACAGACAGGGCTTGTACCACCAAAAATATGCACCCAGGTGTGACATACACTATGGTCAGTGGGGAGGAAACACAGAGTAGTGCCCTTGACAAGGCAGGAGGCTCCTGAGGTTCTCCAGCCACAGGAGTTGCAGAAGGCAGCTGGGCAGACAATGTGGTGGTTGGTTTGGGGGCTTCCCTTCAACCCCAGCCAAAGGCAAGCCAACCACAGGGAGCAGGAATGTGCCCATCCTCATAGCACAAGGCTACATCCCCAAACCAGTGGGTGTCACTAAGTCCCAGCATGGTGGGGTTGGGAGAGACCTCTGGAGATCATCCAATTCAATATCCCCTTCTCCAGCAGGGCACCCACAGCAGATTGCCCAGGTCAGACAGTTTGCAGGCTTGGGGCTGAGTGGGCAAAAAGTAGCTTGGTAGAGAGGGATCTGGAGGTGTTAGTTAAAAGCCATCTGAAGATGAGCCAGCAGTAACCAGGTGGCCAAGAAGGCCATCAGCATCCTGGCCTGGATCAGCAACGGTGTGGGCAGCAGGGATTGTGCCCCTGGGCTCAGCATTGCTGGGGCTGGACCTTGAGTGCTGGGTTCAGTTTTGTCTATGAAAGACATTGAAGGGCTGGAGTAGGTCCTGGGAAAGGCAAGCTAGGGAGGAGCCTTAAACACGAATCCTGTGAGGAGCAGCTGAGGGAGCTGGAGGTGTTTACTGTGAGGAAGAGGAGGCCGAAGGGAGACCTCATTGCTCTCTACAGCTCCCTGAGAGGAGGCTGGAGTGAAGAGGGTGTGGATCTCTTCTCCCAGGTGATGACAGGATGAGAGGAAATGGCCTCAGCTTGCACAGGAGGAAGTTTAGGTTGGCCACGGGGAACAATTTCTTCACTGAAAGAGTCGTCAAGCACTGGCCCAGGCTGCCCGAGGCAGTGGTGAAATCTCTATCCCTGGAGATGTTCAAGAGACACTGGGATGAGGAGCTTAGGGATGTGGTTTGACAGTTGTGCACAGGGAGATGTTAGGCCATGGCTGGACCTGATGATCCTAAGGCTTTGTCCATCCAGGCAGTTCTGTGGCTCTATGACAAGAGGGGGGCTGAAGCATGTTCAGTCAGTACAGGACCCTCTGGTGTCTTCACCTGAAATGCTCAACCTCCATGAAGCCTTCAATGTGCACACTCATGCACCAACTGCCTCACAGCTTCTCCCTTGGGGGCCCTCTCTCAGGATGCACTGCAGTGGCTGTATCCTGCCCATCAGAAGGAACGGTGGGCTGGTGAAACTACATTGCACTGCCTCTGGGCAAAGCCACAGCCAGTGCCACTCCAGTGGCTGCAATGAGTTGAGATGGCCACCACCCAGCCGGAGCTGCCCTTCCAGATGACTCCTCACTGCACGTTTGCCTTCTTCACTTCTTTGGCTAGAAGCTGATGTGAGTTGTGCAAAGCATCTGAAAGCAGCAGCTTCTGCCAGCCCCACCGCCGTTCCCATAGGGACACCATCCCTACACTTGGCCTGTTCTGTTGCTCAGCAGCAGCTCTGCACCCCTACAAGGGTCATCCTGGCTGTGCACATGGTTCTGAGACACTGGAGGAGCACAACAGGGCTGCAGAAAGCTTCTGGACAAAGTGCTGACCACAGTCTCACATCCTGACCCAGTCTGCCACCAAAGAAGTCCAGAGAGCTGCAGAGGCAGCCTGCAGACCTTTCACTGCCTCAGCAACCACAGGGAGGCTGCTTTATGAAGATGGAGTGTCCAGGAGACCAGCAAGCCATTGTGTTTCACTGCTGCCAGGCCCTGACACATCTCCAATACCCTGACTGGGGCCCTAGACATCTCCTCTGCCATGCCACGAAGGAGCCAGAGAGGTACCCAGCTGATAGGAAGGAACTCAGCAAAAAATCTCCTCCAAAAGCCATCTCAGATACAGATCCTGAGTTTCCAGGCTCAACTCCCATGTGTGGCTGCAGCAGTGAGGGAAAATCAGTCTTCTGCAGGAGCCAAACCATTACAGTCATCACCATCAATGTAATGTGACCATGAGCATCCCTCAGCAGATCCCCAGAGGATGTAGAAGTTGGGGACCTGCCACACTGCAGGGTTCTGGGCATCTTCCAGAAGGCAAGACCCTGGCTCCTTGCAAAAGTCCATGTACTTGGGCTCTGAAGATGCTCAGAGGGCTGGAGAATCTCCCCTATGGGGACAGGTTGGGAGAGCTGGGGCTGTTAAGTCTGGAGAAGAGAAGCGTCCAGGGAGACATTAGAGTAGCCTTGCAGTACCTGAAGGGGCTCCAGGAGATCACCTAGTGCAACACCCCTGCTCTAGCAGGGCACCACAGCAGCTTGCCCAGGAGCATGATGGCCAGGGGGTTTGGAAGCTTTCCAGACAAGGAGACTCCTCAGTCTCTCTGGGCAGCCTGCTCCAGCCCTCCAGCACCATCACACCAAATACCTTNGGTGACACTTCAGAGGCAGTCCCATGCTCTGTAGACTCAAAGGCACACACACTGCAGCCACACCTCAGCATCTCCTCCACTTTGGATTCTACCAGTTTATGGTTAAAATCAAAATGGTTCCTGCTCACCACCTTTCCACTTTATTTTGTATCGGGATTTATAACAAAACAAAATAAAACAAAACAAAACAAAAAGGAGAGAGAGAGAGAGAGAGAGACAGTGCAAACAAATAAAACAAACAAAAAAAGCCAAAACTGGCAGTTTCTGCTTATCCATTTCTGTTTTCCCACAGCACCACATTTAGGGGGCTTTGAAACACCTCCAGACATGGGGGACTCCACTACCTCCCTGGGCAGCCTGATCCAATCTCTGACCATTCTGACAGGACAGAAATTGTTCCTCATGGTCAATCTCAACGTCCCCTGGCACAGTTTCAGGCCAGTTCCTCTCCTTCCGTCACCTGAGACTAGGGAGAAGAGCCCAACCCCCAGCTGGCTGCAGCCTCCTCTCAGGGAGCTGTAGAGAGCAATGAGATCTCCCCTCAGCCTCCTCTTCTCCACACAGAACACTCTCAGGTCCCTGTGACTGCTGTTGGCAAGCCACCACTGCCCAGAGGTTACATTTTCACTGCTTGTGCCAAACCACCACCGTCCATGGGTCACACCAACACTGCTAGTGCCAAACCACCACCATCCAAGGCTAACACCATCAGTACCGGTGTCATCAAGCCCCTGGTGTCGCAGGGGCTGCTGTCACTTCATCACCCTCAGGACACCCCATGCAAGGTGCAGGAAAGGTTGAATGCCAAGAGCAAAGCAAACAAAAGCCCTATTCTGTGGGAGGTGCAGGGCCTCGGGGAAAGCTCTCAATGAAATCTGAGTGTCGTTAGAACCTCCACCTAGCACAGATGGCAATGGGTACAGTGCAGGTGAGGCCATCCCTGGAAGGCAGCTAGGAGAGTCTGGGTCAAACTCCATCGAAAGAGAGGATTTCAGTGTCCACGTGGTGAGGGAAATCCATCTCTTTGGAGCAGCTAATGACAGACATCTCAGCCCACTGCAGCTCCGGGAAAGGATCCTTGAGAGCAAAGGACAACCTGCATCAGCAGGAGCAATTCAAATCACCACTTGCTGACCCTGCGAAACCTCATTCCCTTCCAAGGCTTCATCTCATTAGAGCCACCGGAGCTATCCCCAGGAGTGGAGACAACTCAGTGAGCGCTGCTGGAGACAGCCTAGACACGATTAAAGTGAACTCTAGTGCTTTCCTGGGGCTCCAGAGGGGGTTTATGTCTCTTTAACCTCTGCATGGACCTGGATGGCTCCCACCTGCTTCACCTGGCCACCTTGCACTAGGCAGAGTTTGGGTTGGATTTTTTAATGCACTTTTCCACTGCCTCTTCCTGGCCTTTGGCATCACTGCATTCACATTCCCATGGGCAGGTGGTTGTTCTCCTCCCCTCCTGGATTTTCTCCTCACAGGCTTTATGTTCTTAACTGTTTCCCACACGGTTCAGAGGCTTCACTGCACATCACTTCCATGGTTCAGAAGACCCCAGGGAAGAGCTAGAGGTGACAGCATAAGTCCCCACTATGTACTGTCAGGTTCAGGTCCTTATGCGGGGTAAGAGGAGTTGGGAGGACTTCTGTCCCCGTGGGACCTCACCAGTGGGTGATTGCTGCACTCATCTCCATCTCTGGCTGCAACATGTTTACCTCCTGACAGTGCCCCAGAGCATGGGCAGGAAGCATGAACACATTCAAGAGCTCCTCAGGTTCCACACTCCTACACTAGTGGCCATCCAGTGCTCATGTGCCCCACCACTGTGACCTCTCATCCAGCAAGTCATCCCTGATGGGGATGCTCAAACCCCCTCAGACCAAAAGTGCCTTGACAGATACATGTAAGCCCATAGTGGGAGGAGATGCCAGACCCTGTTCAGGAGGAGAGAGGCTTTTACTCCAGAGCAGTGTCTCACCAGATGTGTTGCAGGATGAGTGGCACCTCAAGAGCTTCTGCAAAGGCAGGACCCAGGTCCTTTGGCAGCAGTGGCTGCCACAAAGAGGGGCGCACCTGCAGCCAGAGTTGTCCAACATTCCATCTCTTGAAGATAGAAGAAAAAAGATCCTCCATTTCCAGAGAAGCTACAAAGATATCTACTCTGTGGTTATGAAGACTTGGAAACCCATGGCTGGAAAAGCAGGTTGGCATCCTCACAACTAACCCTGGCTGGCAAGATTCCCCTTACAACCCCTCCAGGAGAGCCACAGACTGAGGCAGCAGCTCTCACCACTCAGGGCTTCAGCTTACCCAGGACATCCCACAGCATGGTGCTCAGTAATGAGGTGGGAGCTCCTTGCTGCAGGGAGGGCAAGGGCAGGGCAGGGGGACCAGAAAGGGAGAGCAGGGGCATCAGGAAGGGAGGACAGGCAGAAGTTTGTGTCCCCAGCAAGAAAGAAGAGAAGCAGGATGGCCATGAACACCACCCATGTGCCACATGAATCCACAGCGAGTGGTGGGGAAGGTCTCAGATGGGGCAGAGCTGCAGAAGTTACATCTGACCACACTCAGCTGGGTATAAGCTGTGGTTCTGCTGTCCAGTGCTATCAGTGCAGCCAGACCAAAGGCAGGACATTCCAAGCCTTCCCAGCCATCTCCTGGAAGCAGCATTGTCCCTTAGGCGCAGAAGATGACAGAAGAGCCTGCAGCACCCACCCAGGACTCCTTTTCAGCTGTCTGCAAGTCTCTGCTGAGCTGTGAGCTTCCTGCTCCTGTCTGCTGGGAGAACACAGCTTGTGAGCCTGCTGGGGGGACCATAGAGGAGAGGCACAGGCAGCAGCCCTCCCCATGCCATTTGTCCTTGCTGATGTTTAGTCATGCTTGCTTTGCTCTCCTTGGTCCCCCGTGTCACTACTTATGTCCACATTTGTCAGTGCAAAGGACTTTGTCAGCCATGCTCAACCTGAGCATCTCCTGCAGTCCTGGCACCCCAGAGATGTGCCCAGCAGCTTCAGCTGCCTAAGCAGCTTGGTGCTGCTTGGATACCCTGACGTGCCCAGCCTGGGAATCAAACAGTATAGAAGGTGATGGATTGTGCCCACCCCAGTCTCTCCTCACTCCTGTCAGCATCCTCACTCCTCTTAGGGACTGTGACCCAACCACCCTTGGATACACCACATCTGTCTCTGAAGGTCAGATGTTGTTCAGCTGAGAAAACAAAGCACAAGTGCCTACATCATCACACCAGAAGCACAGACTCAGAATGGCAGGGGTTGGAAGGGACCTCTGCAGATCACCCATTCCAACTCCCCCTAGCAGATCAGGGTCACCCAGGGCAGGTTACACAGGAACACTTCTAGGTGGAGTTGGAAGTTCTCCACACAAGGAGGCTCCACAACCTCTTTGGGCAGCCTGCTTCAGCCCTCCAGCACCCTCACACCAAACAAGTTTCTCCTCATGCTGAGGTGGTACTGCCTGTGTCCACTTTGTGTCCCTTGTCCTGTCACAGGACAACACTGACAAGAGCCTGGCCCCTTCTCAACACAGAAGCCAACAGCAAGGCAGGGTTGTGGTTGGTGAGAAGAGGAACAAGGCAACTCCTAGGAATGAAGGCCTCCTGCTGTGCTGGTCTCAGTTCCCCACAGGCCTCCACGGCTGAGAAGACTCCATGCTAGGGAACCCAAAGTCAGGACTGTGCAGCTCTCTGGTCCAGGTACCCAGACCAACCAGACCTCTGCTGCAAGCAGGAGCAGGTGGGTGGACAGCAAACACTCAAATCTTGCACAGTGCTTTGAAGGTGCTCTGCTCAGCTTGCTTCTGTTGGTGCATCCTGGCAGGGACAGAGCCGAGGTGGTGGTTTGCAGCCTGGTGCTCCACACAGGGCAAGAAAATAGGTCCAGCATAGCCCATGTCCCTGTGGTAAAAGGTCCCCTCTTCTATGCCATCATGGCTGTGCCCAAACTGATACCTTCCCGCTGCCAACCTGTGCATGAGCTGGGAGGCTGTCATATGGCACATGACAGAATCATGGCAGGACAGTGTTAACCACACCAGCATGGGCACAGCACTCACAGCCTCCACTCTGACAGCACCGATGTGGTGTTGGTGGCAGTGGGCATCCTGGGCAGGCAAAGCAACTGCAGCATGCAGACAGACCTCAGTCCAGCTTGGCTGCTGCTCCTGCTCACACACTGCACCTGCACCTGCCAGCTCCAGACACTTGGTGCCTCTGTGCCAGGAGCAAGGGCGTAAAATCTCTCTGTATTAGGCATGAGGGCACAAGACCCCTCTGCACCAGGAGTGAGGACATGAGACCCCTCTGCATCAGGAGTGAGGACATGAGACCCCTCTGCACCAGGAGTGAGGGCATAAGACCCCCTCTGTATCAGGAGTGAGGACACAGGACCCCGCTGCACCAGGAGTGAGGGCACAAGACCCCCTCTGTATCAGGAGTGAGGACACAAGACTCCTCTCCACCAGGAGTTAGGGCATGAGACCCCTCTGCACCAGGAGTTAGGGCACGAAACTCTTCTGAACCAGGAGTAAGAGCAGGGCCATCCCTCTGCATGGATAGGGCTGTGTTTTAAATCACAGAATTATAGAGTGGTTTGGGTTGAAGGGGCCTCCAAACTCACCCAGTCCAACCATCAGCCAAGCACCACCATGGCCACTAAACCATGGCCCCAAGTTACATGGTCACACATTTCTGGAACACCTCCAGGCATGGGGACTCCACCACCTCCCTGGCCAGCCTGTTCCAGTTCCTGACCAGCCTTGCAGTGCACAAATCGTTCCTCATGGTCAACCTCAACCTCTCCTGGCACAGTTTCAGGCCACTTCCTCTCCTCTCCCAGTAACCTAACAGACAGTTTCCAGTCACTCTGTGCCCAGCCTGGAGGTTGTTGTGCCCCAAGGGCAGAAGCCAACTTCTTCCCAAGGAGCAAGTGTGGAGCCCCATCTCTAGAAGGAGGTGCCCAGCAGTGAGGATGGTGCCCATCAGCACCTGCTGCAGCTGCTTGCATCTCTCTGCCTCACTACAGAGCAGCCAGCTCCCGGTGCCAGCCTCTGGGATCATGTCCTATAACCAACAGTGAAAGCAACCGGTCCCCCACCAGGGCACATCTGCTCCGAGCCCACATTGCGGCAGAGGGAAAAATGACACCTTCAGCTCTGTAAACCAGCACAGGCTGTCTGCTTCGGCTTGCCCCTGTTGCTACCCAGCCAGCCCCCCGCCGGGCTACAGACCGGTGACATCTGCTAAAAAGGCCTCGGGAGCGAGGAAAACAAACCCGGGCAATGCATCACAGCCAGCACTCCACAAGCTGCAGGACAGAGGGGAACCCACTCGCCCCCCACCGAGAGGCGCCAGGAACACCAGCCAAGCCCTGCGCAGGCAGTGGCTGCAGGAGGTGAGAGCAGGGAGGTGCGTGCAGCAGCGGGACGCAGCTTCCAGCAGCCGCTGAGATACGGCCCCGCACGGCGCCCGGCACGGCCGCGGGGCTGCCTGCGCAGGTGGCCTCCCTGCCGCTCTCCAAGTCGGGAGATGGCAAAGTTAACTCTGCCCCCTTGTGCATCTGCATCACGATACAGGCCATCAGCAGATGACAGCTTCTCCTCACTGCCGCGGAGGCGGCACGTCTGACCCACCTCCCCGTCACCGGCAGCGCGGAGCCTTGGGGTCACCCCCATGAGCATCCCGCATCCACCCACACAGAGCGACCTTGTGCTTGGCAGGATGAGGAGGGGACATGGATACTCCTGGGATGCCCTCAAACAAAGACCTTGAAAGATCTCTTTATGCCTCTCCACACAGTCACAAAATTGGTTGGGTGGGAAGGGCCCTTCAAGATCACCAGTTCCAGCCCCTTGCCATGGTCAGGGACACCTCCCACCATCCCAGGTTGCTCAAGGCACTCATGGAATGAGTTTGAGTTGGAAGGGACCTTGAAGATCATCCAGTTACAAGCCCACTGCATGGGCTTTGCCACTGCCCTGGACAGCCTGGGCCTGGCCTGGAGAACCCTTTCCATAAAGAAGTTTTCCTCATGTCCAAACTAAATCTGCCCTGGGACAACTTGAGGCCATTTCCTCTTGTTCTGTCACTTGTTCGCTGCGAAAAGAGACCAACCCCCTTGGGCTTTTGCCCATGACAGGGAGCTTGGAACTGGACAATCTTCAATCTTCTGCTAGCCCAGGTTGCTCAAGGCCTCATCCAGCCTGGCCTTGAACACCTTCCAGGAAGGGGCACCCTCAGAGCCTACCTGGGCAACCTGTGCCAGTATCTCCCCATCCTGACTCTGAAGAAACAAGGGTGTATTCAGACCTCTGCCCTTGCCGTCACTACGGGACAGACACCAGCTGTGTTCCCACAGTGCCAGCCAGCAGTGGCATGCACAGCAGGCACTACAAGCTTTACCTCCCCATTACTGCAGCTTTTTGCCCCAGATCCAGCATACCTAGCATGACTCCGCCACCAGCATGTCCACAGGTGCCACAGGAGCTGGAACCATGGGGACTTTACAGCATGGGGCTGTAGCCTGACCTAGCTGGCTGGACTGCACCATGGGTACTGCTGTGGGGCCAACAACCACCTCTCTACCTACTGACCTCAGAGCCTGCACCACAGGCTCTGGTGTGCCCTATGCCACTCTAAACATGTCCCGGGTCTTGGCTTCAACACCTCTCCACAAGCTCTCAGTAACCAGGGGGATGCTCAGGATTAAAGGCGCTTTAGTAGGACATGGGCACAGAACTGCTCCTCTGGCATCCTTCCCTCCAGACAGTGCTTCCATCTGGAAAATGCCCAGGATGGAGAATAAAGCAGGGCCATAAACCCTGCAGTGAATCTGAGGAGCATCACCAACATCCAGTCCCACCCAGCCCCTAGATTGACAAAAGCCACAGTATCAGGTAGACCTGCAGAGACACAGAGGGGCAGACAGCTCTGCTGTTCATCTTCTGTCTCTTTGAGGCTGAGGGCACCTCTCTGGTGCTTCATAACTCAGGTGGCCACAGAGTTGTCACAATGATGACTCTTCCCCTTTACATGGGTGGAAGGGAGATGTTCCCTGGTAGGGAGCAGAGTCTGGTTAAAAACTGTGGCAGAACCTCAGAGCTTTCCGAAACACCCACACAAGCCCACACTCCTCCAAGAGGTCCTTACCTGGCCACCAGGCCATGCCAACGGTCTGCAGCTTGGCTGTGACCTTGGCAAAGACCTGCCAGAACGGGACCAAACCCCACCACAGCAGAGACCAATGGGGAACATCCACAGCTCCACCATGTGACACACGTGCAGCATCTGCCCTGCCCTCATGGCATCCCTCCTGGACCCAAAGCCCACCAGAAAACAGGTCCCACTACCTTCATCCCGCTTGCGCTTGTTGCTGTCCGCGCCGGGGGAGGCAATTCCCAGGATGCCGCTGATGGAGTAGGAGGAGCCGGCAGAGTCGGTGCTAACAGAGGACACCTGGGTCACGGACCCCGTGGAGGCTGCAAGGCAAGGCCAAGAAGTCAGTGGGCAACACGACACGAGCACCAGCCTACACGAGACCCGTCAGGCATGGGCAAAGGAAAGCTGAGGATCTGCTGGCAACCACAGCCCCTCCAGCTGAGGAAGGACCAGCCCAGGCCAGTGGGGTGCCACAGCAGCAGGGGCAGAAGCAGAGCAAGCTGCCAATCCATGGCATCTTGGAGTGCATCTTGGAGTGTAGGCTAGCAGGTCAAGTGGGTTCCCTTCCCTCTTTACTCTGACCTAGTGAAGCCTCATCTGTTCTGCCTCCAGTTCTGGGCTCCCCAGCTCAACAGAGACAGGGAACTCCTGAAGAAGTCCAGGAGAGGCTACAAAGCTGCCAAGGGTCCTGGAGCACCTCTGTGAGGAGCAAAGGCTGAGAGTCCTGGGGCCGAGAGCCTGGAGAAGAGCATCCCCAGAGGGAATCTGGTCAATGCTCAGCAAGAGCTAAAAAGACTGTGGAGGGCGAGAGGATGGGGCCAGGCTCTGCTCAGTGATGCCTGGGGACAATACAA
>VWYK01113088.1:0-15999 GCA_013399775.1 Semnornis frantzii | reverse complement strand
GCTGCTCCAGCCCTCTGATCGATGCACAGAAACAAATACGTAGAGAAATCAGTTTCATCACTCACAAGATTTTTTCATTTTTTCCTGCAATCTGAAAGATAATTCTACCTTTCAAGCCTTCCTCAAAGTCACGCTTTATAGTTTTGCTTACTGGGAAAAACAAAAGAGCCATGAAATTTTGTGCTAAAAGGTAGGATGCCAAATACAAATGCCCTCCACTGTTTCATTAGAAATAGCAATGATATTGTTATCCTAGCTTCCATGACATTTCAATAAAATAAATAACTAAATGGATTTTAAAAGGCTGGAGGTTGACTGTTGGAACACCAGCAAGGTCACAAAGACACCTCATAACACATTTCATTTAGCACAAAAGAATTATGTACCTGAATATCTTCGTACCAGCTTTTAAACCAAATGTGAAGCATTTCAATGTTCTTCAGCTACTTACGCAGCTGAGGCAAAGGATTGTAGGATTTCCATCCCTGCTTTACAGACTCGCTTGAATCAGGACAAGGAACATTTGAAGACTGCATCCCCACAT
This sequence comes from Semnornis frantzii, assembly GCA_013399775.1. Lineage (NCBI taxonomy): Eukaryota > Metazoa > Chordata > Aves > Piciformes > Ramphastidae > Semnornis > Semnornis frantzii. The sequence goes on along the minus strand of VWYK01113088.1, from coordinate 15,455 downwards.
GTTGGCAAATTCCCTGTTTGCTGAGTTATCACACAGTAATGGAGAAGTTCACTAATGATATGAAACTGAGAGGCGTGGCTAACACACCGGAAGGCTGTGCTGCCATCCAAAGAGATCTGCACAGGTTGGAGAGCTTATTGAACATCCTGAGGTTCAATAAGGACAATTGCAGAGGCCTGCATCTGGGGAGGAATAACACCAGTGTAGACTAGCGGTCATTCTGATGGAAAGCAGCCCGATGGAGAAAGGCCTTGGAGTCCTAGTAGACAGGAGTTACCCACGGAACAGCAATGTGCCCTTGTGACCAAGAGAGCCAATGACATCCTATGATGCATCAAGAAAAGTGTGTCCAGCAGGTCTAGGGAGCTTCTCCCCTGCCTCTACTCTGCCCTGGTGAAACCACACCTGGAATACTGTGTCCAATTTTGGGCTCCCCAATTCAAGAGAGAAAGTCCTGCTGGAGAGTCCAATGGAGAGCTATAAGGATGATTGCAAGATTGAAACATCTCTACTACAAACTGAGAGACCTGGGACTGCTAAGTTTTGAGAAGGCAGCTGAGAGGAGACCTTAGCAATAGTTGTAAGTATCTGAGGGATGGGTGTCAAGAGGAAGGTGCCAGTCTCTTTTCGGTGGTGCCCAGGGGTAGGGCAAGGAACAATGAGTACAAGCTAGAACACAGGAGGTTCGACCTCAACACAAGGAGAAGTTTCTTTACAGCAAGGGTGACAGAGCATTGGAACAGGCTTCCCAGAGAGGCTGAGGAGTCTCCTCCTCTGGAGACTTTCAAAACCCACCTGGAAGCATTCCTGTGCAGCCTGCCCTAGGTGATCCTGCTTTGTAAGGGTGGTTGGACTAGCTGATCTCTAGCAGTACCTTCCAACCCCTAACACTCTCTGATTCTGTGACTGTGAAAAGGACCACTGCATCCTTCCTGAAGAGACAGTACCCGCACTTCTCCACAAAACCACCCTGAAACACTGTGATGTTTTATTACATGGTCATCTGAATCAAGCATTACAAAATGCCATGTGTGTTTTTCCTTCTTTTGGCCAAAACAATTCACCCAGCTCAATGAGGATGTAGAACTCTGAGCAGCCTCAAGGAAGCAGCACTTTCTGGTAAATCGATCTGTATGAAAAGCAACACTTGACACCGCACAACATTTCTGTCAGCAAAGGCTCATACCAAGTTTGAGTTAAAGGTGCCCTATACAACACATCATTTTCTCTCAATATCAACTTGCTACATCGATTGTAAATTAAAACAATTGCAATGAAGATAAGTAAATTTTACACAATGCGAAGCAATCCAATCCTCAGAAAAGTATTTTTCAGGAAGAAAAGGGAATTAGGAAGAGAAAAAGAGAGACAAAGTGGTTAGTTTGAAGAAGAGGAGGCTGAGGGGAGACCTTATTGCTGTCTAGAGCTACCTGAACAGATGTTGTGGAGAGATTGGTGCTGGTCTCCTCTCACAGATAATAGCAATAGAACAAAAGGGAATGGTGTCAAGCTGTGACTGGACATTAGGGAAAAAAATTCCCAGAAAGAGTGGTGAGGGATTGGAATAGGCTACCCAGGGAGGTGATTGAGTCACCAAACCTGGATACGTTTAAAAGTCATTTGGATGTGGTGCTTGGGGATATGGTTTAGGGTGAACCTCATAGAGTAGAATCATCAATTGGACTTGGTGATCTTGAGGGTCTTTTCTAATCTGAACGTTTCTGTGAGTCTGTGACTGTGAGGGTCAAGTTGGGGCTGAGAAGTTTATAATGCTGCAGTCTAAAGATAAAAACATGACTTTACAGTTCACCATTCCAAGACTACCATAAACTATGTGGCAGAAACTTTTTTCTCAACTCTGGAATTAAAATCCGTCAAGCAAAAACAAGTTCTTCCCTTGTACAGCCCTTCAGGCTAAAGAGTTACAGGTCAGTAATTTTCCTCTTTTTCAGTTTAATTGTATCCACTTACCCATTCTCAAACAGACACTGTCTTCTTTTAGTGTAATTTTTTAAATCTCTTCCTATCTATGGCATTATAACTCTAACATATTTCCTTCTTGACCTGTGGCTTTATAAGAAGAAGCTGAAACCAGCTCTCCAAAAGGCAAGTACAAGTCAGTTTATCAACAGAACTGTCAGTTTTCAGCTATCTCCAAATAGGCTGATTTCTCACAGATTAACATACACAGCCTGTTCTGAGCATTTTTATGATGGACCTTCAAATAAATTTTAATTGGAATCTGAGTATTATTCCTGCAACGTTTTCTCACATATTAACTGCATGGTTGAAGGAAGCTCACTTGCTTCATTTAGTATCGACAATGTGATGCCAGGCACTAGAGAAGGACACAGGGGCATAAGGGCATCTATTGACCCCAAATGAAAACAGAAAGACCGTGGCAAGCATCCACAGGCACAGGTCCACCTCCTCTGCCTGAAACATGAGCACCATGAATGTAGTCCATGAAAAGACATTAATTCAAAAATTAGAAGCAAAATCTGAGAGCTGAACAATGTTATCTTACTTCTTTTTTAATACATAGTATAGGTTCCAAATAACTATTTTGATCATAGAAAAAAGCAGTCTATGGTTACATAAACCTCTTCTGTCACTTTTTGGTGATGTATTTCAGAAATTTGAAGTTCACAAGCTAAAACATGGGGGTTGGGGGGGATTTAAAAGGCAGTGAATTTAACATTGGTTTTTCATTTAATTTTACTGAAAGTAGCTGCATTGTCTTCATAATCACTAAAAGTGAAATCTGTATTATATATATAGAATAAATTAAAATTTGAAGCAAACAAAATAAAGGTAGAAAGGACTACTCATAGCTACACAGTCAAGTCATAATACACTTCAGTGGAAGACTGCTGCTGATGCCAGTTTGAATAGTCCAGCAAAACAGAAGACAGACTGAATACAATAGAAACGTTGAGATTCTATTTATAACATGTAATTATTTCATATTTTACTGTGTTGTAAGTTTAAATTACTCACATCAGAGGATTTTAGGATTTCAAGACTGTGCTATAGAATAGAATTTTTTACTCCCATTTTGATAGGAATGAAGGAAGATAATGAACATGTACTACAGAATATGATGAAAGAAAAGTACCAGTTCTCTGATTGGCCATGTTCAGTACATTTACAAGTAGTTCAACATTTTCATCAAGAAAGCTTTTTATAATATAAAGTGGAAATGGGATTGCAAAATTTTCACAAGGGGAAAAAAGTACAGCATAAAAATGTGAAGGAAGCTATATACTATATGCACAGTACTCCCCATCTGGAGTACTGTGTGCAGTTCTGGAGCCCTCAGCACAGGAAGGACATGGAACTGTTGGAGTGGGTCCAGGGGAGGGCCACAAAAATGATCAGAAGGTTGGAGCAGCTCTCCTATGACGACAGGCTGAGAGAGTTGGGGCTCCTCAGCCTGNGTTCAAGGCCAGGTTGGTTGAGGTCTTGAGTGACCTGTACTAGTGGGAGGTGTCCCTGCCTATGGCAGGAGGTTGGAACTAGATGATCCTTGAGGAAACATTTGGAGTGATCACATTGATCTTCCTAAGTAACCGTTACGTGTGATGGAGTTCTGCTTCCCTGGAGATGTCTGCCTGGAGATGTAAAGTGAATTCCTCATTTTGTTCTCATTAGATGTGTGGCTGTTTCTTTACTATGCAATTAGCAAGGGATCCAAAGAAGCAGCACCTCAAGGTAACTACTCAAGTACCAAATAGACTGACACATCTTTCAATACACTGGAGCCAGCATTCACCTACATATACCAAAATGAACACCTGCCTTGCTCTCCCCTGAACTATATCCCCCTTCACACATTGCTGCTCTGAATCTCACCACGAACTGTAGGGCTGAAACACCTGTCTGGGCATCAAAACCATGGGGAGCTCAGCCTGGTATGAACGAATGCTTCCTCGCCGAGTAGTTCCACACGATTTACTGGGCGGGGGTAGCGGGGGGGATACGGCAGATGATGGCCCAAGGGAAAAGGCAGGAAAGCCTCCCGGCAGAAGGCGAAGGGATGCCGGCCCGGCAGCGCGCTGCCAGCAGGAGGAGCCCCTTCACCGCTGCTGGCGGCCCCGCGGCTGCCCGGCAAACCCTCCTTCTCCGGCAGAAATGGACACCAAGCCCAAGTCCCACAGAGCACTGCAGGCTTTACCCTCCTTTAAAGGAAGGGTAAAAATCCATAGGAAACCGCAATCAAAAGCAGAGCGCTCAGTGCCGTCAACCAAGCGTGCTGAAGACGCTGTGCCGTAGCACAGCGGGTGGGATTTTACCGTATTTCGGGGAGGAAGATAGATGAGACAGGGCCTCTGGAGTTCAGAGTTTCTTAATGCCTTCTGCATTTAATTTGAAGGCACCAGTACGGATTTCCTACAAGCAATGCTGCTCTACTGGCTCCTGACTGATGTTTTGATTGCTCCAAGTACCTACTTTCCTCACGCCGAGTAGCAAAATGCCTGTCAACAGCAGCTTGTTCTTCATTCTTTGGGGACTCATGTCGATATTCTGAAGATGTTTCTTTATTTGACTTTTACTCTGTGAGCTGTCCTTAATTTACACCTTATTCATGGATTTCTTCTCATCCCACTAATGCTCCCACATGTTCTATAGTGAGATACCCTAGTTAAAGAACATCCACCTCTGGAGTCACCTCTTAACTGCAACCATTTGCAGAACCACAGGTAAACTGCACTTTAGAGGAATGCATGTGTCTGAGAACAAATTCAGCATTGTTTGAACTCAAATGCAGGTTCAGTGTTCTTAGACATCAATACAGAACTCGTGTTTCATCACTCGCTTCAAACAAGTAGCACAGTATCAAGATAAATATAAATCAGAAAAATCAGGGCCAGCAGACCTCTGGCTTGCCCGGTCTATGCTCCTGCATTATAGCTGTGTGCAGCTTTTACTAGAATTGTGCTTGTTCCAGACATCATACAGGATTTATGATAAGCTACTATGGATCCAGTTTTATCTTCCTACAAATTTACCTGTACTGATAAATACATTACATAGGATTAGTCACCAAACCACACAATCTCAAAATCAGAAAAGATCTTCGAGATCAAGTCCAACCTATCACCCAACACTTTCTCAATAACTAAACCATGGCACTAAGTGCCAAATCCAGACACCTTTTAAACACCTCCAGGGACAATGACTCCAACACCTCCCCAAGCAGCCCATTCCAATGGCCAGTGACCTTACAATACAAGGTCTCAATGCAATGAACAAAGACGAATTGGAGTTTTGTGAGGTGTAAACCTTAATTGTTCATCCTGTTTCAAAATACTGCACCAGATTCCCAAAGCACTCAGCTTTTGCCAAAATTCTTTCCTCATTTTATATTTTTCTGACAATTACAGGACTGAACTCTACCATCACACTTCTGAGTCTTGTTTACTGCTTTACCACAGTTTAACGTAGTGGTCTGACTCATTTACAATACATACAACTCTGCAGTGAAGCACTACAGTATTGACTGCTTGCATTTCACAGGGTCAGAGGATGTCAGGGCTTGGAAGGGATGCAAAGAGATCGAGTCCAGCCCCCAAAGTTATCTTTCATCAAAAATGCTTTTTTTTCTGCTTCTGAAACGGGTCGTGTCTTCCCCTGTGGCCTCAGATAATGGAAGTAAATAATTTACTCCTCATACTCTAAGAGTGTAAATCCAAAATAAATAATGTAACCCAAAGCATTTTGCTTTCTGTACTGCAACTTATGTAATTGCTATCTGAAGGAGGCCTACAGGAAGGCTGGGGAGGGATTATTTACAAGGTCTTGCAATGACAGGACTAGGGGCAGTGGGGAGATTTAGACTGGATGTTAGGAGGAAGTTCTTCACAGTGAGGGTGGTGAGGCACTGGAACAGGTTGCCCAGGGAGGTTGTGGCTGCTCCCTCCCTGGAGGTGTTCAAGGCCAGGGTGGTTGAGGTCTTGAGTGACCTGTACTAGGGGGAGGTGTCCCTGCCTATGGCAGGGGGTTGGAACTAGATGATCCTCGAGGTCCCTGCCAACCTTGCCATTCTATGATTCTATAATTAACAACCTGCCTCACCTATCACTATTTTAATGGCAAACATTGCAAAATAACTTACACTGAGTCACCTTCCAAAGCCAGACAGGAAGTAAAAATACACAGACCTGCCAGTCATTGTGTCCAAGGCACACTTTAATACATTCCACTCTGCCTCCCTACCGCAGTTTTGGCAAAGGAAAGGCAAATACTTAACTATCTAACAATCTTAGCTACAGCAAATTCCTTGTGTCTCTCAAGATTTCCCTTTTTGCAGTTTTCACCTGTACAGGTAGCACTTCGAGAGACCGCTCCCTCACAAAACAGGGACTGAGGAAGAGATATGCCATCCAGGATGTTTTTGTTTGCTTGTTTCATACAACTTTTTATTTCCATCTCAGCTTAATATGGACAGGCATATTAGTTTCATATTCATTTATGTACATTAATTTAAAATATTTTTTCTTTAAAGCACTGTAGCAGTGCATCTAAACAATCCCCTAGCAATCCTCCACATTTATGGCTCCAGGAGAGCATCTAAGCAGCCAGCAGGAGTGCTCAGTTCAGATTAGAGACTTTCATAGATAGATTCATAAAGATCAGTCTAATCAAGGCTGCTAGAAGAATAGTCCATTGAGCTGAAGAAAATGAATTGTCCAGGAGCACATCAGCCAGCACAAGCTCCATGGTCTTTGTGCAGTCAAAGGCTAGTAGTCGAAAGGAGAAAGGCTTTGAGAAGAGCAATAAATCCCAGTCCATGAGCAGGACAAATGAAGTGACAGAGAGACAAGAGGATACATGTCTGTGACAAACTCACAGAGTTAGATTTTGGTGAGAAAGTTAAATTTTGCTCACTTTGCAGAGTATCTGTAAGTCAGTGAATTTCCCTTACTCAGTATTCCAACTTTTTTTTTTTTTTCTCTAATTATCCATGGCACTATGTCACACTGAACAGAACAATACAAGTCAGCAACACCATTCCAAAAATGTTGAGTAGCTGTTCTAAATACGGAGTTTAGAAACCAAAGAAACAAAGCACTACCAGCTTCATAAATTGTTCTTTAACAACACTGAAGATATTCACATGACCTTATGTCTGCCCATAGGCACAACATGCAGCAGCTGCCAGGCTTCAGTTGTGCCATGTGGCAGTCACTGCCACACAGGCACCCACACCCTGAGCATCTCACAAAATATCACTGCCTGTTGCAGGCAAGTTCCGTCATGTTATTTTCAAGAGTGGCAAGCAATTACATGTTTCATTGCAAATCTGTACACAATGTTGTTGCTTTACTTGTCTGAGGTATCTACAAAAACTACAAAAATTGCTTCGTCACCTCCACTGCTTCCCATACTCCTTCCCAATTTCAATGGCTTTGAACCTCCTGAATAGACTTCACTCACATTTGACAATGAACTGACTTCTCAAATTTCCTATAAACCAACACTTGTTTGACCCAGAAAGCTCTGTAAATGATCCTCCTTAAATCAAGCTTAAAACTGGTTTCTACCTCATAAAGGCAAATAACTGAGCACTTCCAAATGCTCCAAGACACAAAGCAAGAGGCAGAACAGCCTCACACCAGCACGTTTTCACTTAGGAACCATGTAATAGATCACTAAGTAGTTTAAGAATATGCACAGCCACTACCAGCAAAACACATGACTGCACAAAGTAAACTACATCATTGCTTTCTAAATTTACCTGGAAAGTTTTCCTGTGGACAGCTTGGAGATCTCACCTGAGTGCTGACAGCAAATTTACAGCCAATGATGCTGTGACTTCAAAAGCAAGGCCAAACCCTCAGCTGGAAGGAAGCTGTGAGGAAACATGCCAAATCAAAATGCTTCTTTGTGGTTACATTTGCTGTCTTTCTGTTGGTAATACTACAAAAACATGTCTGAAAAGATACAGTTTCATCTGGAAATGAAGGGGGCGAATGTGAGGGAGAATCTAACCCAGCTGAGAAAACCAAAGCATTCAGGGCAGCTCAGGTCAGTAACTTCAAGTTGAAGGATAGCGGCTTTTACAGCTGCTCAGGAGCTGCCTCCTGGCCTCCTTTCCCTTCAGTGTGAGCCAGTGTTTGGCAAAACCACATGATGTTCCACAATCCATCACAGATGCCAGTGGATAGATGTGGGAGGTATAACATAGAGGAGACACCAAGCAGAAAACAATAAAATGAAGAGCTCATTCTCTGTGGATCAAAATCCATCCCAAAATTTCCCCCTCAGCTGGGACAGCACCTGTGGGTTGCACAGCATTTGCAGTCCTGTTTAGTGCTTCCCCTCAGATAATGCCTGGCATTCTGGATGTCAAGGTTTTTAGCAACATCAAACTACTCCTTGTCTGTCACTTCCTACTCAAATTTCCACACTCCTGCTCACCACAGTGCATATAGTACACAGGACATGCTGCCTTGCCAAAGGAACACACCAGTACTTCCCCTATCAGGACAATGACAAAAGGACATTTTTCCACTGTATTTTTCTCACCTCAGAGCTCAGCCTCATGTCATAATTCTGTTTTCTTAGTCCTGTCTGTGGCCGCTGCAATGCACCTTTCCACAAGCCCTCCTTACTTTATCTGCATGCAAAGCTGGTGATGCCCATCTTTTTGGTTTAGAAAGCAGCACAAAGGACGATGATTGCTACAGAGTGGTCAGACTGGCCTCTGCAAGCCTCAAGCTGAACCCTCCTGACACACCCCACACAGGGCTGTGCAGATGAATCCAGACCTACAGACAGATACAATGACTTAGGCAGAAATTACTGTTCCTGCTGCTTTACAACAGTGCTTCCCATCTTCTAAAAAGCCATCTGAGCTCTCTAAGCAGAGCCTTGCAGAAGGCATAAATCCATGTTAAGAGTTCCATGGTGGATACAAGTAAAATCTGACACTCATTATAATGAGTAGAAGCCATTCAGAATATCCAGAGAAGGATGTGCTTTTACTTCTAATCAAAAGCTTCCCTACTAGCAGGAAATACATTGAAATGTTATTTCAATTTGCTTCCCAATAAAGCTCAGTTAATTCAAATTGTTTTAAAGGCAGTTTTAAATGGATTTCAATAAACTATAAACTGGCAGAAGCAAAAACACCTGGAATACAAATTTTTATCCTGAGAGACTTCATTGTCTTCAAAATAACAGGGATGTGCCAAGAAGATAAACCTTGTCAAAGAACTAGACTGACATTCCCTTACAAATTGTGTGCTTCCTATGTCCTTTCAGAACAACTTCCCCATTTACAACCCACAGCAGGCAAATTATGCAGCTATCTATAGCAAATAGTTAAGTATGCTGTACTCATAAATGTGGTCATTTATAAATGTGGTTAACAGCCTGAAAACTAGGCCTGGCAATATTTCCATGTGCTAAGCCCTCAGAAGTGAAATTTTCCATTCAGCCAGAAGCCAAGTTGTTAAATGAGAACACCTCAAGATTCTTGAATCCTTTTCTTCATTACTTTCCAACAATAACAACACATAAATCTGCTCATTATAGTCACCTGTCTTTTTCTGCTTTTCCGTGAGCAGGAAAGATCACTCTCAGTCACTCAAGATGTCTCATCTATGTGTGCACACTCAACCACTCAAAAGCGAAGAATGTTCTTGCTGTGTAACATTTGCAGACAAAGCTCACCATCAACCCTTCCTCTGGTTTAGCAGGTGAGCTGGAAGACTGGGATGAGGAGCAGAATAAAGCCCCTATAAACGAAGAGGAAGTGGCTGAACACCTGCTGCACCACTTAGGCAATCACAAGTCTGTGGGGCAGGATATCATCCACCCAAGGGTACCAAAGGAGCTGGTAGAAGTGTTCACCAAGCCACTTTCCATGGTTTATGAGCAGTCCTGGCTAACTGGGGAGGTCCTAGCTGTGAATGGAGATTTGCAAGCATGACACTCATCTACAAGAAGGACCAGAAAGAAGATCTGGGGAACAACAGGTCTGTCAGTCTGGCCTCTGTGCCAGGGAACGTTACAGAGCAGATCATCTCATGTGCTATCACACAGCACATACAAGACAATCTGGCGATCAGGCCCAGTAACTGAGTTTTTGAAAGGCAGGTCCTGCTTGATTAACCTGGTCTCCTTTTACAACCAGGTGACCCACCTAGTAGATAGGAAAAGGCTGTGGATGATATTTGCCTGGATTGTAGTAACCTCTTTGACCAGTACCTGAAGGGGGCCTATAAGGATGGAAAGAGACTGTTTAGAAAGGCTTGTGGTGACAGGACAAGGGACAACAACTTCAAACTAGAGAAGAGTAGATTCAGATTAGATACTAGGAACTAGTTCTTTACTATGAGAGTGGTAGAATACTGGAACAGGTTGCCCAGAGAGGTGTTTGGGGCCCCATCCCTGAAGATATTCAAACTGAGGCTCAACAGGGTTCTGGGCAACGTGGTCTAGTTGAAGGTGCCCCTGCTGACTGCAGAGGGGATTGGACTAAATGGTTTTTGGAGGTCCCTTTCAACCCAGACTATTCTATGATTCTGTCATTTCCCACAACATCCTGGTGGAGAAACGGTGCACATGGCTTAGACAGGCATATGCTTTGCTACACAAAACTGCCTGGGTAGCTGGGCCCAAAGAATTTTAGTAAATCCAGTTAAATCCAGCTGGTATTTGGTCACAAGTGATGCTTCCCGGGGCTCAGTATTTGGGCTAGTTCTCTTTAATGTCTTTATCAATGACCTAGACAATGAGATTGAGTAGACCCTTACTAAGTTTGCAAATGACATCAAGTTGGGCAGGTGTGTTGGTCTGCTGGAGGATACAAATACTCCATAGAGGGATTTGGACAGAACGGATCAATGGGCTGAAGCCAGCTGCATGAGGTGAAACAAAGCTGAATGCCAGGTACTGCACTTGGGTTACAATGACCCCATGTGAAGCTACAGGCTAGAAGTGGTGGCTGGAAATTTGCCAGAAAAAGAACCTGGGGGTGTTGGTCAACAGCCAGCTGAACATGAGCCAGCAGTGTGCTCAGGTGGGCAAGGAGACCAACAGCATCTTGGACTGTGTCAGGAACAATGTGGCCAGTAGGAATAGGGGAAGCGATCAGGCCCCTGTACTTAGCACTGGCGAGGCTGCACATCAAATGTTGTACTCAGATTCGGGCCCACACTACGAGACATTGAGGTGCTGAAGCATGTTCAAGGAAAGGCAATGAAGCTGGTGAAGGGTCTACAGAACAAGTCTTACGAAGAGCAGCTGAGGGAACTGGGATTTTTTAGTCTTGAGGAGGTNACAAGTCTTACGAAGAGCAGCTGAGGGAACTGGGATTTTTTAGTCTTGAGGAGGTTGAGGGGAGACCTGCCTGAAGGAAGGTAGTAGCAAGGTGGGTGGTGGTTTCTTCTTCAAAGTAACAAGTGACAGGACAAGAGCAAGCAGCTTCAAGTTGCACCAAGAGAAGTTTAGATTGGACATTAGGAAAACTTCACCGAAGGTTTGTCAGGCATTGGAATAGGCTGCCCAGGGAAGTGGTGGAACCACCATCCCTGAAGGTATTTAAAATACATGTAGATGTGGCACTTAAGAGACGCGTTTGAGTGTTGAACTTGGTGGTGTTAGGTTAACCAACTGGGCTCAAAGGTTTTTTCCAAACTAAACAATTCTATGATCACCTAATTGCACTATCACAAGTGATGACTGATCACAAAGGGGAAAGCTTTGCCAGATACAGACCCTAGAGTAATCGCAATGGGTGTCTAGGGATCACATTGGATTAAAACAATTTATTTCCTATTAAATCTAAAGGATACAACTGGGCCATAGGATGACTCCATGGCAACAAGAAAGATCCTTTGAGAAAAATCTAAGACAACAAACAAGGAATGGGAAAGCATCTTAGGCTGCCAACCCATTCATAATTTTGAAATGTTCTGATGCTCTGGACAGCCTAAAGGACACATTTTTTTATTCCATAATGACAGCAGAGATGGCCATTTGGACAGCCACAGATACAGAGAACCAGGTCTGAATGTTGAAGGGAGAAATCCTTCTGAAGATCTGATCCAGTGGGCAGAGCAGGGTTACTTTACTAAGTCTACATTTTCAATTACTTAGCTTCATATTCAAAGCAGTCACCATACTCCCTTCTCTGAGACCAAGACTGCTCTTTCCTCTCTTTCCATCACAGGTACAAGTCATGTAGCTTAAATTACCAGCAGAAATCTTGCTTGGCAAACTAGACTAGTGTCTACAAAGAGTGCAGTGGATAGAGCAGCCACACATGGCACCATCAAGGTTTTTCACCTCAAATCTCAGAAAGAAGACTTTTTATGAGAACTGGTGAGATCAGTCCTAAAGCAGTGGAAGTTCCTCATTTCCTCTGAGATTCTGCCTGCCTTTAAGGGCTTGAAATTAAGCAAGTTAGTGATTCCAGCCAGATTCCTTGCTTATCTTCACCTCACAACAACCACCCGTTTCCATGTTACCTCCACACTGCACTGTGCTGGAAGAGGCCTCATGACAGTTGATGCAGATGCTGTAACTCATGTGCATCATTGGGAAGTTTACAGAAACCCCATGCAAGTGGCCAGGTCAAATGCTGCATGAATACTTTCAGCTGCAACTGTCTACTTCTGTTCTATAGGACAAAAGGTTTATAAACTATTCTCTAAAGCTTGGAAAGCAGCTCCAAAATATCCTAAAAGATAGCTCCAGTTGGTTATATATCAATGTACAAATACTAACAAATACAAGGAAATTGTGAGTAGTTTGTGCCAAATCAGAAGCTAACACAGTCCTCTGCTGGAAAAATCCTGTAAAAACATGCTGTTTCTCTAGTGCTCATTCATGTCTACAGGAAACAGACTGCTTGACAGGCAAGAGATGTCTAACAAAACCCAAGCAATACAGTAGCCAGGAAAAAAAAGATAAATTGAGACCTATATAACATCAGAATGGACATTAGGAGAAGGTTCTTCAAGGATAAGGTGATCAGTCATTAGAAGAGGCTCCCTAGGACAGTGGTCAAGCCTGTCAGAGTTCAGGGAGCTGGATGGTGCTTTTAGTCATACAGTTTAGTTTCAGGTAGTTCCACAAGGAGCATAGAGCAGGCCTTGACTCCTACAGGTTCCTTCCAGCTTGAGATATTCTATGATCCTGGGTGTCGCATATGGCATGCCACATCCCTGGTGTGTAGCAGCAGGTATAAAGTAAAATCTTTTCAGTCTCCACTGCCTTTTAGATGCCAGCCTAAAACTATCCTCATGATGAGACTCACTGCTTAGAGGAGAATCAGGATACGTTGAGACATGCACAGGACCTTTGCTGCCCAGGTTTGTTAACACTGCCCTGTTAATGGGAAAGCCACCAGATATGCCTGGATGTGTATATGGCACAGCCAGGCAAACAGGCAACAGGACAGACTCATGGCCACTTAAGACTGTTCTTGGGTACAAGCACAAAACTAAGTTCTGCCATACCTATGGGAAAGCCTGCACATGTACAGCAGAGGAAGGGAACTAAATCAGTGAGAACGCCAGAAACTAAACAGGAGCATCTGACCAAATGTTGGACTGCTAACATCTGCACCGCAAATACTGACAACATTCAAACTGTTCACAGTAACTCACTGAACTGGAGCTCTCATTCCCTTCTAACACAAATTAGATTTGGGCATGAGCAGTGGCTTGAGGGCAGCCACTAAAATTAATGAAAAGCTCAGGAGTTTAATTTAGTTCCAAATCCAGGCTCAGCTCTTCTTCCAAGATGGTATTTGATACACGTGAAGCCAAGAGAATGCTCAAGTGCAGAGCACACAAGGTGAAATACAGGAAGTCGACATCTCTTTTTCACATTATGAAGCATGCCTTGCAGAGCAAATGTATCTCTAATTTATCTCAGCATTTCTCCAAAGTGCAGACTCCACAGTACCAGGATCCTTAAGTTTCAGCACTGTGGGACTTGTGACATACATGCCGATGCACATTTTCACCCCCATTTCGATTCTAGGCTTCTCACTTCCATAATTAAAGATGTTACAAGCGCTTTCCTTTTCCATCTCTTGCCTCATGCCTCATATAAAGGTAACCTCTAAGGGGGTAACAGCAGGTTCTGCACCTTAGTTCCTGAGGCTACTTAGTGTCACAGCTCCCGCAGGATGTAGATTACATAGACCCCTTGGACAAGCAGTAGCAGTTAAGGATACAGCTGAGCTGTTCAGTCAAAATAGCGATGCCACAGAGCACATCAGCAAGTAGAAATTGTGGGAAACAGCACCATAAGCACCCTGCTTAAAGAAGGAGAACATGTGGCTCCAGGTGCTGAGCAAGCTCCTGTGCAGCCCATGGAGAAGACTATGGACTATGGTGAAGCAGGTTGTCCCCCTGCAGCCCATGGACATCTATGCCAGAGCAGATACCTATGCTGGAGCTTGCAGAGGACTCCATACTGGAGCAGGTGCCCTGAAGAAAGCTGCAGTCCAGAGCTAAACTACAAACCCCTTCGAATACCTTGTCCAAAGACTGAAACTCTTTCTGAACAAACTGCTTCCTATATTACCCTTACACATCCCATCATCCTGCATAAAGCAACACCAATGATGTTCCTACCATAAAAACCTATCCCATTCCCTGTTGCGGTTTTAGAGTTAACGCTCTAGCTTCATTCAAAACTATAAATGTTGAATAGGAAAAAAAAATGGTAGAAAGCAAATCAAATATTGGTTATAAAAGAAAAATAGCTAAGTCTGTACCATTTCATTTGTTTGCTGGACTACTATATAATCCTCTGCACAAACTGTTCTCTCTGCTTCCTGTCTCCTCCTATTTGTTTTCCCCATGCTGGCTGATCTTGCATGGCTACACTAACCTTGGCTGAGTAGGTAACAGCTGGGGCCTGATTTTCTCTGTGGGGAGAAGGTGGTGGCTGTTAGCCCCTTCTGGGTTTGTCCAAGGGAGGGTGTCCCATTTCGCAGTTGTATACAAACATGTGTAAATATATTTTGTACATATACATTGTATATGCTTTTAGATTTTAGCTTGCTGTAAATTTATAGCTTTATCTTACTTCCAAACCTTCTAGGCTAGTCTGGTGATTGCATTTTAGGGGGTAATTTTAACCCTACTACACTCCCCTGTTTCAGGTGGCATCAACCAGGTAATGTCCCTGTGTTATCCAGGGACAAATTACAAATTTCAGGTCGATTCAGATAAATTGTGCATGTAGGCAAGCGTTTTAGTTTTACTTATGCAGTGATTTTATGATGTTTCTTGTTTGCTTTCTTTTCATTATCTACTGTGTAAGACCTCCTCCTTCTCTTACATTACCCTAGGTTAGGTTGCCAAAGCAAGCTGAGATTCCTCAGTGCAAGGCAGTTAAGACCCCGCATGGGGCACACCCAAGTCCTTGCCCCACCGGAGGTCTGAATATGGAGTGAAACCCCACCTCTGGTTCCAGGGGTT
>VWYK01113087.1:34330-51370 GCA_013399775.1 Semnornis frantzii | reverse complement strand
TTTTTTGGGGGGGGTGGGGGGATATTTTGGCAGTACTGAAACAACTTTTTCATTCCTCCATCAAAAAGACAAAAGTGATGATGCCAGAACTGAGCACAGTAAAGCACAGGATAAAGGTGAAGCCAAACTGCCTGGAGAAAAGAGAAAGGAAGTAAAGTTAGAGCTCCCTTTTTTTTTTAAACACTAAATGTTGTGTGCTTTAGAGCTGCAGATTGCTATTTGAAAAGGAGACTATCCAGGCCATACAGATCATGCTGTATTAAAAAGGGATTTGTGTTAAACTGAGAGGTTCCCAGAGCTGCCCTGCTGGTTCTTAGTGCTAACATTTAATCAGAAGTAAGCCCTGTTCTGTCTGGAATAAAATGGTGGCTGTCTCCTCATCAATGGATCACAACTGCACATTAGCATGGACAAAATGTTACTTAATTGCAGCCAATTATTGAGATTAGATCTACTTAAAGTGGTGGCTCCCAGGCTGTAGATGGAGAGCACAGATGAGTGTCAAGGTAACTGCTGCAGGCAAGACAACAACATGTTTTTACAGAAGGGGTTTTGCCACTTGTTCTGCATTAGCTGGGGGTGCTGCTGGATGAGAAGCTCAATTATGAGCCAGCAGTGTGCACCTGTAGACCAGAAAGCCAAACAGATCCTGGGCTGCATCAAGAGAAGTGTGGGCAGCAGGTCAAGGGAAGCGATTTTGTTCCTCTATGCTACTCTGGTCAGAGCCCACCTGGAGCACTGTGCCCAGTTCTGGAGCCACTATGACAGGAAAGATCTGGAGGTGCTGGAATGTGTCCAGAGAAGGGCCAGGAGGATGATCAGAGGGCTGGAGCTCCTCTCCTATATGGACAGGCTGAGAGAGTTGGAGTTGTTCACTCTGGAGAAGAGAAGATTCCCAGGAGACCTTGTTGTGGTCTTCCAGGATCTGAAGTGGGCTACAAGAAAGCTGGGGAGGGATTTTTTAGGGTGTCAGGTAGTGACAGGACCAGGGGGAATGGAACAAAACTAGAAGTGGGGAGATTCAGATTGGATGTTAGGACAAAGTTCTTAACCATGAGAGTGGTGAGACACTGGAACAGGTTGCCCAGGGAGGTGGTGGAGATCCCATCCCTGAAGGTTTTTAAGGCCAGGTTGGATGGGGCTCCGAGCAACCTGATCTTGTGTGAGGTGTCCATGGCAGGGGGGGTTGGAACTGGATGATCTTTGAGTTCTCTTCCAACCCTGACAATTCTCTGACTCTGTGATCAAGCACAAAGAGTTTAGGATAACTATTTTGTAGTCCTGGTGCTCACTGCTCTAAGTGTGGTGCTCTGGAGACATGCACTGCTCAGTAACTCCAGCCAGGAATTTGCAGCTGCAAATGAAAAGAAGCTTCAGAGGGGAAAATCCACAAGTTCTAAATATCCTCCTATGAGTAGGATTCTTACTACATGGTGAAGAGGGGGAAGAGAGAAGCACATTTGTCAGGTCACTGCTGTGAGCTGCTCAGCTCAGAGAAATGAAGGATTTACACTTTTGGCTTCCCATTTTAGATGAAAGAATAAATCACCCTTTGTTTTCCTATGGCCTTTGAGGTCCCAGCAGGATGGAGCTGAGGGTTCTTCACAGGAACAGCAGCTGCCTAGCAGGGTGAGCTCTGAGAACAGCTGCACCATCCATCCCCAACCAGACTATACAAACACAACATATGTGGACACAAAGCCTGATGGATGGCCCCGAACTAAGGTTTCTGCTTGGAAACTGATCCAAAAGGATGAAACAACTGAAGGCTGAGACTCCCCAAACCAGCTGCCAGCTCCCTCAACATCCTCTTGGCACACAAAATCTCAACACCACAATGACTTTGTGCACCTCAGACTTGATCCCCATTTGCTAGAACTAAGCAGAATGCTACCAGAGCTCCCCAGGCCTTCCAGCACTTCCATCTCTCTCCTACCATCCTTTTTTTGACTTGCCTAAGCAATGCTGCCTCAGCTGCCTGTAGTAGCAAAGGTCTTAACACAACAGTGACCCTGAAAACAAGGCTAGGTGTTACTTGCCTGTGGAAGAAGTGCTCTCAGATGTTGATCTCTTTCTGGAAGGGCTGCAATTTGTGCTCTCTGACTGCCTCTGGGAAGGTTTGTCCTGCGTTGGCAAGGTGCCTGAAAAGCAGATCAGAGAAAAGCACAAACAAAAATCATTTCGGTCTGGCTGTGCCAACACAACACTCTGCAGATGCTAAACATTCAAACCAAGATTACTCTTTCAGCTGGAAGAATATTTGCTGACTATAATGCATGTAGGTGAAGAATGGGTAGGGACCATCCAGAATGTTCTGACAGGCTAATGGCATAGGTGGGACAGCAAAGCTGTGAGAAGGCCACTTGGTGTCATCACACAGGATTGGCTTTTACGGGAAGAACAAAACAAATTCCTCACATTGCTACTTCCAAATGAACCCCTGAGCTTCATTCCTTCATTTTCACAGAACATTTGAGTTTGGAAAGGATTCTCTGGACCAATAATTCTGTTCGAACCAGGGCCAACTAGATCAGGTTAGCTCAGAGTCGCTATGTTTTTGCTCTCTAAAATGATGAAGACTCCACAATCCAGAGTTCAGCCACCCATAGAGCAAGACACTTTTTTCTTACATACAAACAATTTCCTGTTGAGAAGGTGCCCATCACCTCCTGTCCTGCCACTGGGCACCACTGAGAACAACTCCTGCTCCTTCTTCTTCCCCTCCTTCTGTCCAGCACATGCACAAGTTGGTAACATCTCCCTTGCTCCTCTTCTCCAGGCTGAACAATCCAAACTCTCCCAGGCTCTCCCTGCGTGATGCTCCATTCCCTCAGTCATCTCTGGGGCTTTTCACTGGACTCCCTGCAGCACATCCATGTCTGAGGAGCCCAGAATGGGATGCAGCACTCCAGATGTGGTCTCATGGGGCTGAGGAGGGCACCTCTCATCCTCCTCCTCCTGTGGTAATGCTCCTTGCAATGCAGCTCAGGACACACACGATGACACAAGGAATGCTCCTCGGGACGGACTTCCCAGTTCACTTCACCAGCCAGTGAGGGTCCCTTTGAAGGGTGGCCTGGTGATGTGGCACATCCACCACGTCTCTCAGCCTGATCAGACTTGCTGAGGGTGCTTGGACTCCCCTGCCTGTGTCACTGACAAAGATNGGGTCGGCCCCGGCGCCTCCCGCCCGCACCCGCGGACCCGCCCGGGCAGTCTCAGCCGCGCTGACCCCCGCGGCACGGCCGCTGTCGGTTTTCCTTCCCGTCCCCCCGGGAACGGAGAGCGGCAGACCCAGAGCCGCTCCCCACAGGCTCAGTTGTATGAAATGACTTCCCGGTGGCAACCGCGGGATCAGAGGGGNGAAGGTGCCCATCACCTCCTGTCCTGCCACTGGGCACCACTGAGAACAACTCCTGCTCCTTCTTCTTCCCCTCCTTCTGTCCAGCACATGCACAAGTTGGTAACATCTCCCTTGCTCCTCTTCTCCAGGCTGAACAATCCAAACTCTCCCAAGCTCTCCCTGCGTGATGCTCCAGTCCCTCAGTCATCTCTGGGGCTTTTCACTGGACTCCCTGCAGCACATCCATGTCTGAGGAGCCCAGAATGGGATGCAGCACTCCAGATGTGGTCTCATGGGGCTGAGGAGGGCACCTCTCATCCTCCTCCTCCTGTGGTAATGCTCCTTGCAATGCAGCTCAGGACACACACGATGACACAAGGAATGCTCCTCGGGACGGACTTCCCAGTTCACTTCACCAGCCAGTGAGGGTCCCTTTGAAGGGTGGCCTGGTGATGTGGCACATCCACCACGTCTCTCAGCCTGATCAGACTTGCTGAGGGTGCTTGGACTCCCCTGCCTGTGTCACTGACAAAGATGCTGAACAGCACTGGTCCTGGTGCCCACCCCGAGGGATGCTGCTGTCACTGCTCTCCATTTAGATGCTGAGACCTCGGTGCGGCCATCCAGCTCGTTCCTTCTGCTGTGTCGCTCAAGTCCATGTTCCTCCGCCAAGGGATTGAGAGATGCTTTGAATTCCTACAGCAGGGCCTCGCACCGGCACCGCCGCGACCAGAGTCCGGCCAGAGCGATGCTGCAGGCACAGACTGTGCGCCGTGACCGGGAAACGGAGAGCGGAGCTCGGGGCCCGCTGCGGGCGCGGCTGCGCAGAACCCGAACGGCCACGGCCGCGTCCCCTCCGCCACACGGCACGGGAGGGCTGCGCCGCTCTGCCCCCGGGGCCCGGCCGCGNCTCCCAGCTCAGAGCCATTCCCCCTCCTCCTAGCACTACAAGCCCTTGTAAGAGGCTTTTACTTTGCTGTTTGCAGCTCTCTGCTGCACTGCACAGAGGATGTGGGGCACTGGGAGCTGAGGTTGAGCCCTGAGCTGATACCAGTCCCACCCTTACCAGCTGGTGCCCACTGTACCCAACACACTCAGAGCAATGCAGGGCACCTGAAACCAGGCAACAGACCCTGTAAGAAGGTCACAAGCAGATTCCAGCCTAAACCATCTCTGCCTTTTCTCTTAATTAGGTTTTTTCTCCTGAAAAACCCAACCCCGACCATTAGCTGCAATGGAAATCCTCAGGAAATTCCCAGCGACCACAACTGCTCCTGGGAGCCAAACGTGACCCTCCTGATGACCTAGCACTTGGAATTTTCCTTTCCATGGCTGCAGGAGGAGGAACCTCACAGCTTTATTGCCTTCTCCTGGCTCACCCCTGCCTCAAATAGTTTCAGTGAGATGAAACAAGATGAAATAACCTGGACTTGTACAAGAGCCCAGGCACCTCCAACTGCCCTGAGAATAAGCACAACACAAAACTCCCAAGTGCCAAAAGCCCTTCCAGGCATCCCCAGTCAGAGCAGGGAGGTGGCAGGACCCTTGGGGAGCACCACAGGAAAAGGAGGAAGAGGAGAGTGAGGAGCATGAGGAGGGATTTATTGTTCCTCACTGGTAGTTGGTTGTTTGCTTGGCTCTTGGCCTATGAAGTATTAGTCACAAGTGGGTTTGGACAAATGTTTTAGATTTCAAGGGAGAGTGTAGGCAAGCAGTGGAAAGAGGGGGAAGAAGGCATCAGCCTTCTCGTACACATCAGAAGCAAGCACCAGAAACTCTTCCTTCTGCAGGTCACTCCTGTCATGCAGTCCCACTAACATGTCCATGGCAGCTAAGACAGTGAAGATTATTCCCCCAAACTGCTGCAAGACTAAAGTGTAGCAGGAAGTGACACCTAAGCTTGTGATGGAGAAAATTCACTTCCTTCAAGTCTGAAATTTCACATTAGATTTCTTTTTTATTTCCCTCCCTGAGGGGCAATGGTTTGAAACTAGAGCAAGGCAGGTTTAGGTTGGACATCAGGAGGAAGTTCTGCACTATGAGGGTTGGAAGACACTGGAGCACATTGCCCAGAGAGGTGCTGGAGTCTCCACAACTGGAGACATTTGAGGTCAAGCTTGATGGGGGCCTGAGCAGCCTGATCTAGCTAGAAGTGTCCCTGCTGAGTGCAGGGGAGTTGGATGAGATGCCCTTGGAGGGTCCCTTCCAGTCTGATGCATCCTGTGACAAGACATTGCTCAGGGTGGAACCCTCACACCCTTCTGCCACTAAGATCCTTGTGGTCCCTTCCAGCCCTGACTGATTCTATGATACAGGACAGTTCAGGGCCAGGGGAATGGTGTTCCTGCAGCACATCTCTTATTCCACCAGGGAACCAGATGGGTCTGGTTCTTCCCAGCACCACCACCCCCCCAAATCTGCTGCTGGAAATGAGGGGGCAGCCCCTGTGGGGACACAACCTTCACCTCCTCAGTTCCAGGAGGCCTCTTCCTTCAACAGCAACACTTTTGAGAGCACCACTGCAGCCTCAGCTGCTTCTGTTTCAGCTTTGCCTAAGGCTACACGTGAAGGTAGTTTCCCAGCTCTGCATAAAGCAGTCATGACAAGGTTTGGTCTTAAGCGTTCCCAGCATCACTCAGCAACTGTTCTGAGGTACTGTTTGAGGCCTCAGGTCAGGGATCAAAAGTTACAGTGATGTAGAGATTATCAAAATAGCTAAGATAGGACTTAGAAAAAAAAAAAAAAGGAAACATTTTCTTCAGCAGTATTATTCACAACAGTAGTACCTACAGCTAGACTAAACTAAACCAAACCTCAAACCAAACTCAGACATGGATTTAACCTGAGGAATTTTTAGCTCATTTATCCAGAAAGTTAAAGATGAAGACAGAAAGCATCCTTAGCACATGTACATAAAGCAACAGAAATCTGCTGGAAAAAAGGTGCTCAGACAGCCCCAAAAGGAGTTCTGGAGGAGACATCACATCAGGCTGCACCGAGTGCTGCACAGAACAGTGCTCTTAGAGAAGGGAGACACTCAGGACTGAGAGCAAGAGTGGTCCTGACATCATAGAACCACAGAATGGTTGAGGTTGGAAGAGGCCTCTGAGATCATCCAGTCCAAGCACTCACCTAGAGCTCACAGTTTCACTGCTGCAGCTAAGCCTCTGCCACTAACCTACAGCCCTCAGCACCACATCCATGATTCCTTTAAACACCTCCAGGGATGGTGACTCCACCACCACTTTGGGTAGCCTGTGCCAGTGCCTGAGAACCCATTCTGGGAAGAAATTCTTCTTAATATCCAACCTGAACCTCCCTTGGGACAACCTGAGGCAGTTTCCTCTTGTCCTGCCACTTGCTGCATATCAGAACCCCCATCTGGTTCCAGCCTCCTTGGAGGGAGTTGTAGAGGGTGATGAGATTCCCCTCTCAGCCTCCTCTTCTGAAGGCTGAGCAGCCTCAGTTCCCTCAGCTGCTCCTCACCACACCTTTCTGTAGACCCTTCACCAGCTTTGTTGCCTGTCTCTGGACAAGCTCCTGTAGAGAGAGGCCAAAAACTGACCCCAGGATTGTGGCCTCACCAAATTCAACAAACAGAAAGATTCCTGCAGCTGCCCTCCTTTCCTAGCAGCTTTGCTACACCATCAAATCCCAGGCCTTCAGGCCAGGCCCCAGCAGAGCTCCCTTACCTGGCAGAGGCTGAAGAGCCTTCTCGACAGAAGGCAGAGGCTCCTTTCGGAGAGGCCGACTTAGCGAAGGGTCCTGGGCACTGAAGAGTCCAGGGCTGTCAGTTAACTTTTTACGTCCGTTGGTGCTGGCAGAGTTTGTGGCTCTGCAGCTGCCTATTGCACTTGTGAAAAGATTTGTGTGTTCGTCGCTGCTGCCTGGCTCGGAGCTGGGGGTAAAACCCCCCAGGGACAGCCCCGGGGAGCTCTCTGCACAGTCTATCTGCAGCGGCGTCTGCAAGCCCAGCGCCAAGGAGTTAGACTCCGAAGGCTCTCTCCTGACCCACTGCTCGTCTCTGCTTAGCAAACCCTTTGGAGGCGACAGGTGTGGGCAGGACATGTGACACCTGTGCTTCTCTTTGTGTTTGTACCTCTCGCCAACAGCCTCCTTCCCAAACCTGTAGCGCTTCAAGGACTCCAGAACCGTTCTAGGAGAGCTGTTGGCCGTGATGGTGTCCATGGCCACCTGCGGCTGCTCGGAAGAGCGATGCTCGCGGTGTTTGTGGCGATGCCTGTGCTTGTGTTCCAGCATCCAGCCGTAAGCCATTTCGGGTGGAACGCTGGGATAGGTGCTCATGGACAAGAGTGGAGTCCTGCTCGTGGTCAGGAAAGCCTCCTGGCGTAGAAGCTTATGCTTCTTCTTGTGGTATTTGGTGGGGTTGAGAAGCAAGTGGCCTGTATGCATGTAAGAAGGTGGTGGCAGGGGAGTAGTGAAAGAAGGAGAAGGTGGAGGAGGGTAAAGAGTCGGAGGGTACCTTCCATAATAGCCTAAGCCTATGGGAGCAGCTGCGAGGGGAGAGGGAGAGTAAGGCATGCCATAGGAGGGGTAAAACCCGGTGCTGGAGAGAGGGAAGCTGAGGCTGTGCATGAAGGGCATTTCTGCCATAGCCTCCCGCATCTTGGGGGGTCTGCCTCTCTTCTTCTTCAAATCAGGTTTTCTAATGTAGTGCAAAGGATCCAAAGGAAAAGTTGGATGAGTGTAGAAACTGTTGAAATTTATCCGGAAAATGGTAGGCAGCAAATCCCTGGGGATAAAATGGTGACTCCTGTGGGTGATCCTAATGTCACTTAACCGACTGATCAGCTCCTCCAGCTCGGCGAGGAAGTCGGGGTCCTGCCTGCCCCGCAGCTGGGGATATTTCTTTTTCCTTTTCCTTTTCTGCCTCTTCATTTTGTCGTAGCTCAGGTAGTCGTGGCTGCGGCGCTTGCACTTGTGTTTGTGCTTTTCTTTGAGGTTGCTCAAGACGGTGGAGGTCTCTGGTGGGAGCAGGGAAACGTGATCGAACGAGTGCCTCTTCTTCTTCTGCCCGCAGAACTTCTCGGCCCGGTCCGAGGTGCTGTTGTTGTCGGTGCCGATGCCGCTGTCGCTGGGGATGGTCTCGTCGCTGTGCGACTCGCTGACAGGGGAAGGGGTAGCTTCCTTCAGCGACGTCAGCTCGCTCAGGTGAGAGGGGGAATTGGGTAAGAGGGTAGGTGGGGACAGCCTCCTCCTCCCCTTAGCAGCTTTCTTCATGGCAAGCGTCTGAACCACGCTTCCCTGTCTGGAGTGTAAGTGTAAATAGGGCACCGAGCTGGGCTCGATGAACCCTGCGTCGCTGCTGACAGGGCTCTGGCCCCCACTCACGACAGGAGACTGGGAGCAAACTGGAGATGGAAGGATCTCTGAATTAGGGGGTGCTGAGGGCAGCAAGTGGGGAAGTACTTGTCCTAGTGATGTACCTGGGGCTTGCTGGGTAGACTTCTCCAGCACAGTCAGGCTGGCAGAACCGCTGGTTAAAAGCCCATTCAGGACAGCTTTAGGCTTCCTTCCTCTCCTTTTTCCTATATAAATGGTTCCTTTCTTGCTGACATTTATTTGCTGGCCTAATTTGGAACCAAAGGTGGCAGCAAGGGTTGAGACTGTGTTGTGGAGCTTCGATTGCACTTTCCCTTTGTTATTTGGTTCCACTGTAGTAGACAGAATCTGGTTCAGAAGTTTCTTCCTCTTCAGAGTTTTCATTTTATTGATTTTTCGGATGATTGTTTTCATTAACTGTCCATTGTTTCTCTTTCCAACTTTTCTCTCCGAGTCTACTTCCAAATCAGTCATGCTACAGAGAGGAGGTTTCTGGACTTCCTCTGGCCCTCGGAGCTGGTCCTTTCTCTCAAAGAAGTCCCCGCTCCGATGCTGATCGCTTTCAGCCCCTATCTTGCTGGAGGAGTTCTCAGTTCCAACAAAAGGTGCCACAGAAAGAATCGGAGGCTTCATTTTAATCGATGACCTGATTTGCCTTTTAGGCCTCCCTCTCTTTTTAGGAAAAGGTTGTCCTGATAGGC
Source organism: Semnornis frantzii (assembly GCA_013399775.1). Classification (NCBI taxonomy): domain Eukaryota; kingdom Metazoa; phylum Chordata; class Aves; order Piciformes; family Ramphastidae; genus Semnornis; species Semnornis frantzii. The sequence continues at coordinate 41,983 of VWYK01113087.1, read as the reverse complement.
TCTGTTTTAAGGAAGGAATTTCCACTTCAGGCTGCAAAATTGGAGGTTCCTGCTCTTCTTTTGACTGCACTGAGAAGACTTTCGACGCCGGGATCTTGAGAGCTCTTTTGGGAGGACCTTCGAGCTCAGGCATCTCCTTGGATTTAGGTCTTCCTCTTTTGGGTTTGTAAAGGTCAGGTAAGAAATCATCTGACATACACAAGCTGGAAGGTTGTTTGTGACTGCTGTAAAACTTTTGAGCTTGCTTGTCAGTCTCAGCCAGCAGCGCGAGCGGCTGCCCGTTAGCTTCGTTCAGTTTGGGCAGCTGATGCTTGACAAACTCATGCTCCACGAAGGGAGAGGTCCCCATGTTCTTCAGGAATTTGGCCTGCTCCAAATTACTGCTCGACAGGGCACCGTAGGAAATGTTTTTAAAAAGCTCTGACCTTTCTAATTCCAAACCCTTGGGAGGTCTACACGAGCTCCTCGACACCACTTTAGTCCATCTTGGTTTCCTTCCTTTCCTTTTCTTTAAGGGTTTTGATTGCTGAGTAGGGCTCAGGCTCTTTGCTCCTTGGCAGGATTTATCCGATGCAGCTATTGCACCAATCTTGAGGAACTGCTTGCTGCTAAACAAGCTTGTAAAACTAACTACTGAAGGGGTGACAGTAGCATGAATGCTCGTTTCAGCTGCCAGAATGGGCTTCTTCCCCATGGCAGGGCTCGTTCTTGAAGTTTCGATGTAAGCAGCTTTGGAATCACTTAAATCTTTCTCGGCACCTTTAAAATCGGTGCCGAGAGCATGGTTCAATGTTCTGTTTATGTTCAGCAGTGGACTGTCAGCAGAAAACTGAGCTTTGCCCATCGGATCTGAAATACCTTCTAGGAGGTCTGCTGTGGAACTTAAATGCAACGAGTTAGATGCTAACTGCGAAGATGTTGTCGAGAGGCTCCTGTTCAAGCTGGTAACAGCCACGGTGGGTGACGGCGAAGGGAGATTTCCCTCCCCCACTGCGCTGAACGGGGACTTTGCCGTGGAGACCTCCGAAGCACCTCCTGTCCTGAAGTCTGGTGAGGTGCAGTAGACTGGAGGCTGCTTCTCATGCTTGGTTGTTTCATAAATGCCTTTGTCACTGGCTGGGTAAGCGTCCTGCGGCGCGCGGGGTCCTTCGCCCGGAGGCTCTTTGCCCACATCGCCAATTTCTTTCCGAATTGCCAACTTCTCCAAGATGCTTTCTTTGCTCTGCCTCCCCACGTGCTTCTCAAAGGGTTTGCCAGCAGGGTTTTCCTTCAGTAAATCTGCAGTCTCATGGCTTTCAAGGCTGCTGAGGTTTGAATTGCAAGGAAGCTTAAAGGGTTCTGAGGCAGGCAGCATAGAGTCTGAAAGCAGAGTTCCAGGGTCCTTGTTGACCAAACCAGATGGACTGCTGATCCCTGCTGGCTTCTTCCCAGAGTCTTTGCTAACCAATCCCACTGGACTGCTAATTCCTGGCATATTCTTCCCAGAATCTTTGTTAACAGGTCCCATTGGGCTGCCAATCCCTGGTGTCTTCCTTCCAGAATCTTTGTTAGTCAGGACTGTCACACTGCCAGTCCCTGCCATTTTTCTCCCAGAATCCTTGTTACCCAGTGCTGGAGGAGTATTTATTCCCAACAACTTCTTCCCAGCATCCTTGTTAACCAATCCTGCTGGAGTGCCAGTCCCTGATGGCTTCTTGACAGACTCCTTACCAGTCAATCCAGTTGGAGTGCTGATAGCTGGAAGCTTCCTCCCAATATCTTTGCTGATTAACCCAACTGCAGAGCTGCTCACTGCCTGTTTCTTTCCAGACTCCTTGTTAACTAACCCAGCTGGAGTGCTGATCCCTGGTGGCCTCTTTCCAGAGTCCTTGTTAACCAATCCCATTAAGGGGCCAATCCCTTGTGGCTTCTTCCCAGAGTCTTTGTTAACCAATATGGCTGCACTACCAATCCCTAATGGCTTCTTCCCTGAGTCCTTGTTAACCAACCCAACAGCAATACCAGATCCTGGCAATTTCTTTACCAAATCTTTAGTAACTAAACCACCTGTAGTTATGGTTCCTGGTAGCTTCTTCCCAGAGTCTTTAACCAAACCAGATGCACTTCCATTTCCAGGCTTCTTCTGTTTTGTTTTGGAAGACTTTGAAGGGGGACAAGTTGCAATGAGTTGAGCCAATTTTTCTGTGACAGTTGTTGCTCCATTAATTTGTGTTCTATCCTTTAGGTCAGAATTATGGCTACTGATAAGAGTCGGAGGAGATGACTTGATATAATCTGTCATTTCAGAGTGCAATGGGGAAACTTTCTTAGTTAAAGGATTTGTTTCTACTTGTGTACCTTCTTCCACACGTAACTCAACTGTTGCAACTTCTCCAGCTTTCTTGTACAACTTTGAGGGGTCCTGGAATAAAAAAAAATAATTTAATAATAATAACAACTAACAACAGCAACAACAAAAAAATAAAATCAACTCTTTAGGAACAGAACATAAAGACTCTACCAGGAACACAACATCTTTTGATGTGGAGGTGGTTCATTCTTTTGATAGCAGGAGAATGACACAAACACATGTTCCATGATCCTATTCATTTTAAGGCTATTTCAGTGGACATGCTGAAGCTTTTCTGATGCTAAAGAAACCCAAACTTGCTCCCAGTCCCCAATGTGAATTGCCACACAATGTGAGGGTTGGAAGTGACCTCTGGAGATTATTGAGTCCAAGCCCCCTGCCTGAGCAGGACCACAGAATCCAGTGCAGGTTGCACAGGAATGCATTCAGAGAGGTCCTGAAAGTCACAGAATGGTAAGGTTGGAAGGGACCTCAAGGATCATCCAGTTCCAACCCCCTGCCATAGGCAGGGACACCTCCCACTAGTACAGGTCACTCAAGGCCTCTCCAGAGGAGACTCTGCAACCTCTCTGGGCAGCCTGTGCCAGCGCTCTCGGACCCTTACAGTACAGAAGCTCCTCCTCACTCACACCCTTGATGTGCCAGAAGCCAGGTTTCACTGTCAAGATCCCTGCCCTAGCAGCTCCCAGAAAGAAAAGGAGATTTCACAAGGGCAGTGAGATGTCACTGACCAAAGTTCTCCTGGGGGAGGGTGGCCACGAGCATCCTTTGGGGACGTCTCCATCGCTGATGTCTCCAAACTGCTGCAGCAGCAGAACAAAATCCAACCCACTTGTGCTGCTTGCTGGGTTTAAAGCTGTGGTGTAAACCAGCCTGTGGCCTATGGAGAGCAGTTTGGCACCTGGCCCAGCATTCCCGTGGCAGCTGCAATCTTATGGAAATGCTGCTGGAGCATCATGCTTGAGGAGCTTTTCCCCAGCTTCACTCCCTTCATACTCACAAAACCTACAGCTGGGAGGCAGGGAGAAACCATTCCCTGTCCCACTGCACTGCAGACAACCAAGGTGCCAAAGCTCTCCTGAAGTGACTTCTATGGCACAGTCAACTCCACAAGAGAAGCAGAGACCTCAAGTCTGGAACTCCTCTCAGAGTGCTTACAAGCAGCACAGCACCGCAGAGCCCCAGCAGCTCCCAGGCAGTGTGTCCAGCCTCTTGTTTTCATCCTGCTGCTGGCAGCTGCTTCACATGCAGCACACCCAGGGCTGTGGTTCTCTCTAGTGAGCCCTGCTGACTGCTGCCCTGAGCAAAGGCAGGCTCTCACACAGGGGAAGCAGGGTCAGATCTTACTGAACAGTTCTGTGAGGACTACTGACGAAGCCCTCTCAAATGAAAGCAGCCTCCCCTAACATCTCCTGGGTGTTTCACCTCATCTGTCTGCAAATCAGCATCTCCTGTCCCTGCAGAATCACAGAACTGGTGAGGTTGGAAGAGAACTTTTGATATCCTCCAGTCCAGCCTAGAGCTCACAATCTCATCACTGCTGCTAAGTCACTGCCACTAAACCATCTCCATCAGAACCACATCCATGTGGCTTTTAAACACCTTCAGGGATGGAGACTCCACCACCTCCCTGGGCAGCCTGGGCCAGTGCCTGAGAACCTTTTCTGTGGAAAAAAAATCCTTCCTCATGTCCAACCTGAACCTCTCCTGGCACACCCTGAGGCAGTTTCCTTCTGTCCTGTCACTTGTTGCATGCGAGAAGAGACCAATCCCCACCTGGCACCAACCTCCTTTCAGAGAGTTATAGAGGGCAATGAGACCCCCCCTCAGCCTCTGCTTCTGAAGGCTGAACAGCCCAATCCTCTGACACACACCCTTGAAGTACTGATCAGCACTGATGAGATTCCTCTCAGCCTGCTCTTCTCCAGACTAAAAAGCCTCAATTCTCTCAGTCTTTCCTCATCACAGAGATGTTTCATTAGCATTTGCTTCCCAGTCTTCTAATTTCCATGTGGAATGTGATGGATCTCTTGCAGAAGAGCCTTGTATACAACCCAAGATGTCAAAGGTGAAGAACCCATGCTGTCACCATCTGTATTTAAACATTAATTGTTCTCCCTGGGAATAAGACCCCCAGGACAATGAGAGAGGTTCCATACTTTGTGGCTGTCTTGGCTAGTAAGAGATTTGCAGCTGCAAGCAGTACCTCAGGTGGACACCTGGAGTAAAGCTCCAGATTGGCCTCAATGCTCTCAACTCATGGCAAAGAAAAACCACAGACACAAAGCAAGCCACCAAGTGATCAGTGCAGTGAAAACTGAGCTGCTCCTCCAATGGTTTTCCAGAGAAAGTTAGAGAGATCATTAGAAATAAGAAGTTCTGAAGTAGAAGAATGTAAACCAAAGGCCCACAGCCAAAGTTTGGAAGTTACATAATGCACCACTTGAGGATCTCTTGTTTGGGAGGGTGGCTGAAAATGCCTTTCTGTTTAGAACAGAGGAAAACTCAGCAGAGCTGCATGGTAGAGGCTGGGAAAAGGGACTGTAGGCATTCCCTGCACCATGCAGCACATCTGTTCTTCCATAATTGATGTCTCTCTTTGAAGATCTCTTCCTCAAGGAAAACTTAGGCCTGAGTATGTGAGGAAAAGAAAAAGGGGTTGGGGCTGTCAGACAAAGGTTGCATCAGCACAAGACAAAGGCATTTTCCTTCCCTTTGGGCAGGCTCTACCTTAGGAGATCTGCCAGGACAGGTTTATGCAGGCAGCCTCATGGATAGGACCCTTCAGCTCTGGGAACTGCTGGAACAGGAGCTCCATTGAGGGCAGCTCAGCCAAGCACTTGCTGTGTTCCCCTGCTGCTGCTGCAGAGCCACACAAGGAGTGGACATGGAAACTGGGAGAGACTGGGAAACACAGATGGCTGCAGGAAAAATAGGTGTGTGGGGAAAAGTTCAGCTTTGCATCAGCCTGGCAGGCACTGGAAGGCATGAGGAGGTTGAGAGGAGACCTCATTGCTCTCTACAGTTACCTAAGGCCACTGATTGCTTCTCCCAAATAACTAATGACAGGATTAGAAGAAACAGCCTCAAGCTGCACCAGGGGAGGTTTAGATCAGACTTTCAGGACAGAAATTGTTCCTCAAGAGTAGTGAGGCCTTGGAACAGGTTGCTCAGGGAGGTGGTGGAGTCCCCACCCCTGGAGGTGCTCAAGAAATGAGTAGATCTGGCACTTTGCAACATGGCCTGGTGGTCATGGAGGGGGTTGGGTAGAAGGTTGGACTGGATGATCTTGGAAGTCTTTTCCAACCTCAGTGATTTTATGAAAGGAGACAGTGTGGAGGGTGTACTCCAGCATTCTATTAGTTAGCAAAACTTCCAGATGCACAGGGCAGGAGGACATGCTGGAACAAAACCCTCTCAAACTCTGCATCTCTGCAGTTACATTCGGAGTTCTTGCCCTATCTGTCGTTGCTGCTCTTACTTGTTACATCATGCACATCATAAAAACAAAGACATCCTCCAGGCAGGGCTATCTCCTTACACTTGGCACACCCCTAAAACCAGTGTCCTGATGTGCAGTTTGGCACCAGGTTGCTTTCTAACAAATCTGGAAACAGAACTGTCAGGGTTGGAAGAGACCTCAAGGATCATCCAGCTCAAACCCCTCTGCCATGGGCAGGGGCATCTCACACTAGATCAGGATGCTCAGAGCCACATCCAGCCTGGCCTTAAAAACATCCAGGGATGAGGCTTCCACCACCTCCCTGGGCAACCTCTTCCACAACTTCTTCCTAACATCTAATCCAAACCTCCCCTTCTCTAGCTTGGATTCATCCCCACCCCAGTCCTATCACTACCAACACCCTAAAAAGTCCCTCCCCAGCTTTCTTGTAGTCTCTTTCAGATACTGGAAGGCCACAACAAGGTCACCTGGGAGCCTTCTCTTCTCCAGAGTGAACAACCCCAACTCTCTCAGCCTGTCCTCATAGGAGAGGAACTGCAGCCCTCTGCTCATCCTCATGGTCCTCCTCTGGACACATTCACTGCCATGTGTCAGAGAAGAGACACAGCAAAAACAAAGGTTCTGGCAGGTAAGAAAAGGGATCTTGGTGCTAGGGACAAGCACAGCAAACAGAGAGCCTGTTAGAAAAGACAAACCCCCACTTTCTTCCATACAAGAGACTAACAATGACATTATTACATTACAGATATTTGCCTATTATCTTCATTCAGGGTAGGATGGGAATTATCCTCCACTACTGTTAAAAAAATGTTGGAAAGCTGTGAAAAAAAACCAAAAGTTTGGGGTTTGTTTGTTTGTGGTTTTTTTTTTTTTTTTGTCAATGGAAATGAAAAGAAATAATTTCTAAGCTCAGAATCTCCAGTACCAGAGCTTACACAGAACCACAGAATGGGTTGGAAGGAACCCTAAAAATCATCCAGTTCCAACCCCCTGCCAGGGGCAGGGACACCTCTCACTAGCTCACACTGCTCAAGGCCTCATCGACCTGGCAAAGTTCAACACCTCCAAGGAAGGGACACCCACAACCTCCCTGGGCTACCTATTCCAGAGTCACCCCAACCTCATTCTCCAGAATTTCTTCCTGATCTTCAGTCTCAATCTCCCCTCTCCCAGCTTAGCAAAGCAGGCAGCAGCAGAGCTGCTGAACACAGTTCACATTTCCTGTGACTTGCCAACCACTCCAGAGCCACTACTCACTTGCTTTGCAGGACAGTGCTCGTTCTTCTCATCTGTCATCTTCCCACTCTTTGGTGCCCTTCTTGGTTGCTTGATGCTGGTTTTTATAGCAGGCCTGCACACATAGTTCTCCAGGTTCTTGGGGGGCTTTTTTGTTCTCTTTGCTTGCAGCCCAATCTTCAGCTTCAGGTTCCCCTCTGTAAAGTTTGTTTCCTTCACTGAGAACTGTTGCTGTGCATCACTCAGAGCCTCGCTCTTCCCACGCTCAGGACTGTTCCCCTCTCGACTCTTCCTCTTGCTGTCGTCTTCCTCCTTGGTGCAGCTTTCCAGTTCTCCTTCTCCCTTTGCCACCAAGGTGCCAATGCTGGCTGCAGAGGGGCTCTTCCCAGAAAACCCGTCAGAATCAGAGCCCAAGCCTAACATAGCAGTGCTCCGAGGGTCCATCACAGGCAGGGAAGTTCAGGGAAGGTTTACAGAGATATGTTCCACAGAAGATGTGTTCTACCACTGGCAGCCAGCATCTTTTACTCTGGAGAAGGAAGGGGAAAGAAAAAAAAAAAAAAAAAAAAAAAAAAAGAAAAACAAAAATTAATTTTGTTTTTTT
>VWYK01113087.1:14855-26640 GCA_013399775.1 Semnornis frantzii | reverse complement strand
CGGGGCGCTATCCGGCAGCGAGGCTGCAGCAGGGATCAGGCGGAGCGGCGGCGAAGGCCCGGGGAAGCAGCCTGCGGCCTGCCGGGTGCTGGGCGGGCGGCGTGAGTGGGAGGGCTGCCTGCCTGCGCCTCCCCTTCGCGGCTTTACGAGCAGGGCTCGGTTTGCGGTAGGGTCTAGATCAGGTGCAATGCTGGACTTTATGCCTCGTTGTTATCGCAGCCCTCTATGTATCTAAACAAGAGAGAATAATGGAACAGGAAGGTTTGAGCAGGAATATTTCTCTCTAAGCATAAATAAAATAAAAACTATAAACCAAAATTAATTTTTTTAAAAAAAGTAAAATAAGTAAATAAAATTAAAATAATAGGAACAACAATCAGCAAAGACTGAAAAATCCACTTCTGTCTCTGCAGGAGAAATGCTGAGAAGCCTGAAAGGACTTGGCTGCCATTCTCGAAAGGTGAGTCCTGTGACAACCCGATGGTCCTGGAGGTCTTTTCCAGCCCAGGCAATTCCATGACTCTGGGAACTGCTTGTTTGCAGAGTCGCGATTCTGGCTCTACAGGTGGCAGCCTCTGGAATCTGTTTTGGAGGCTGAAGTCGATGGACCCCTGCAGGGACAGAGCAGTGCAGGACCAGAGACAAACAAGGACAGAGCAGTGCACGAGCAGGAGCAGAGCCGTGCAGGGACAGACCAGTTCAGGAGCAAGAGCAGAGCCATGCAGGGACAGAGCAGTGCAGGAGCAGCAGCAGAGCCGAGCAGGGACAGAGCAGTGCAGGAGCAGCAGCAGAGCCGAGCAGGGACAGAGCAGTGCAGGGACAGTGGGACAGTGCAGTGCAGGAGCAGCAGCAGAGCCGAGCAGGGACAGAGCAGTGCAGGAGCAGCAGCAGAGCCGAGCAGGGACAGTACAGTGCAGGAGCAGCAGCAGAGCTGTGCAGGGACAGTACAGTGCAGGAGCAGCAGCAGAGCCGAGCAGGAGCAGAGCCGTGCAGGGACAGAGCCGAGCAGAGAGAGCAGTGCAGGAGCAGCAGCAGAGCCGTGCAGGGACAGAGCAGTACAGGAGCAGCGCAGTGTCGGAGCAGCCGCGTAAGAACAGCTCCACCTCACGGCACACAGCTTCGGGATGCATTCTCCACTCGTCACGTGGGAGCTCGCTGCCATTTCAGGGATCTGAGTTCGGCTGCGCTGCCCCTCGGCAGCTGGAGCTCACTCTCGAGTCTGCTCTGCACATAAATGTCATAAGCCCTGAACGCACGCAGAGCAAGTTCAGCAGCCTTCAATTCCCCTTCCCTGTTGGACGTCAGGACAGGGATCTGTGTGGCACTCCACAGAGCCTCCTTAAGTGAGCAAAGGTCTTGGTCCCGAGACTTAAGAGCTGAGAAAGAGGGAATGTGAGAGGCTGAAAGCAAAGGAGCATTGTGATTCCAGGCTGGGAATGACCTGGGGCTGACATTTTCTGGGTGAAGAGGTGACAAGAGTTGCATGCTGTAGTTATTCATCTATTCAATTAGCCTCTTATTACCTTGCTCTAGGCTGTAAATTAAATCACTTCTGAGAGCTTGAAAATTCATACAGCCAAAGAAGGCATCCTGCCTGATCCTGCAGATGTGAGGAGGGAAAGGGCACTGTGGGGAACAGGAGAAGAAGGTGGTGACAAAAGTGACTTTCTCCTGATCTTCTGCATTGACTTTGCAGTAGTTTGGTGTCTGGTGTTGAGTAAAAACTCATTTCAGTCCTTCCCCAAAAGGAGACTGAGGCTGAAATGCTGATCTGGGGGCTCCCTGTGTGCAGGTTGGGCTGTGGGAGCAATTTGACTTTGCTTTCTGGACTTTTGGCTTTCAGGTGACCCTTGAAAAGCTCATTTGGGGACTCCCTGTGTGTGCAGGTTGGGCTGTGGAGGTGATTTGACTTTGCTTTCTGAACTTTTGGCTTTCAGGTGACCCTTGAAATGCTGATTTGGGGGTTCCCTGTGTGTGCAGGTTGGGCTGTTGGGGTGATTTGATTTTGCTTTCTGCACTTTTGGCTTTCAGGTGACTCCTGAAATGCTGATGTGGGGGTTCCCTGAGTGTTCAGGGTGGGCTTTGGGGGCAATTTGACTTTTCTTTCTGAACTCTTTTGGCTTTCAAATGACTCCCCGAGGAAAATGCAGCTGACAGCAGCAGTGCCTCATGCCCTGGAGACCTGACACAGCTGTTCCTGTCTCTAAACACCAGTTTATGGCTGCTCTCATCTGTGCAGACAGACAAAATAGGAAACTGCTCTCTGTGTTTACACTGGGAGCCTGCAACTGTTCCAGTCAGTAACCTGAAGGGTGGTTTTTAGTGTTGCTTGCTTTCTGGGCAGCCTCTCTTTGCAGTGTGCACTTCTTTAGCTAGCAACAGAAGCTTCACTTTTCCTTCCACCATAGCAGCATCAAATGTTTGGCCTTTTCTGCTCCTCTCTCTCGTGCCTGTCTTGGCTGGGCTCTGCTGGAATGCTTCAGCAGGCTGTGGAACTGAACACCAAACCAAGCAGCTTAGGTGGCTGCTGCAGCTACAGAGCCACGTCTGGGTTGTAATGAAGGACCTGGATGCAGGAGCATGCTTAGGGAAAGCAGTGCAAGGATGGCATCACAGATAGCAAAGCCCTCAGTCAGGTGGTGGTGGATTGCTGGGCAGCTGAGTTCTCAGGGTGCCAGCTGCTGCTCAGCAGTGTAGGCAGAAACCTTGTGGGAGCTTCTCAAGAAGACTTCAGTGGCTTAAGCAATACAGGAGAGGATGACTCAGGTACAGGAGTTGGCTTCTCAGATGACTTAAGGGAATAGAAATGGTTTAGAAGTAGGCAGCCAAATGTGAACTGTGGTTTGTTTTTTTTTTTTATTTTCATGAAGAATTGACATTCTCAGAATTAATTTTTTATTCTGCTTGCAGAGAATTCTCTTCTGTCCTGCAAGCTGCCTTGGCCTGATCATAATGCACAGGCAGGGAGTGTACAAAGCAAAAATCAGGTGGAGAGCAGCTCAGGGGGGAAGGACCTGAGAGTCCTGGTGGACAACAGGATGCTCATGAGCCAGCAAGGTGCCCTTGTAGCCAAGAAGGCCAATGGCATCCTGAGGTGCATCCAGAGGAGTGTGGCCAGCAGGTCAAGGGAGGTTCTCCTCCTCCTCTACTCTGCCCTGGTGAGGCCACACCTGGAGTCCAGTTTTGGACTCCCCAGTTCCAGAAGGAGAGGGACTTGCTGGAGAGGGCACAGCAAAGGGCTATAAAGATGCTGAGGGGATTGGAACATCACTGTGAGGAGGAAAGGCTGAGGGACTTGGGGCTTTAGTCCACAAAAGAGCAGCCTGAGGGGGAATCTGATCAATGCTGATCAATATGTAAAGGGTGAGTGGCAGGAGGATGGGACCAGTCCTCTGTCAGTGGTGCCCAGTGCCAGGACAAGAGCTGACAGGCACAGACTTGAAGAGAAGAAGTTACACCTAAACATGAGGAGATGCTGGAGCCCTGGAGCAGGCTGCCCAGAGAGCTGCTGGAGTTTCCATCTCTGGAGTCACTTCAAACCCACCTGGATGTGCTGCTGGGTGACCTTCTCCAGGTGACCCTCCCTGGGCAGGGGGTTGGGACTGGATCATCTCCAGAGGTCCCTTCCGACTCTCACTGTTCTGTGACTGTGTGTAAACAAACTAAGGCTTGGGGTTTTTTAACAGGTGATCTGTAAAGTTTGTTGTCTTTCTGCCTTTTCTCCTTAGCTGGACCATGCCTATGCCCTCCATACAGCAGCCAAGGATTGCCTAAGTGCCATTGTCACCCAGGATGTCCAGACCCCAGCAGAGAGACCAAGAGCAGTTTTCTGCACCAGCGAGAGCGACCCAGTGAGTCACTGCCACAGCTGCTAAAGGCAGCCAGCAGGGGCCTGGATGCCATCAGTCTGCCCATGTCCTGGCTAGAGCCAGGAATGCTGCCAGTGTGGTTTTTGAAGGAGGGGAGGGCTAAGAGTGGCTCTCTGCCCACCCTCCCCAGCCCAGAGGTCAGGCCACAGCCATGCAGTGCCCAGCTTGGGTTTAAGCAAGATGTGGCCAATCCCCCTGCCTGAAAGCTCCTGGGACAAGTATTGATTCCTTCTCTGTAGCTGTCCAGATGAGCCAGGCTGTGTGCTGCAGAAGCTGGGATGTGGCTTAGTTTGGCATCAGGCACCAAGAATTTCAACTCCAGAGTTATCCTCCCCAGATTGGCTCCGAAAGGGGATAAAAACACCACCCCAGAGCTGACCTGAGCACAGCACAGCCCCACAGCATCGTAATTCCAGCCTCACACTCCCTGTCTCAAGCACAAAATGAAGTGGAATAAATGAATGGAATAAGCCTTTGAGGTGCTTTTCTGCTGCCTCTGTAATTGGAGTCTTTCAATACCGATTCCTCTGGGGTCTCTATGGAAACAGCAGCATGCAGATGATCTCACTCACGTGATGAGAGTGTCTCTATAGATTGCACAGAAGAGTCCAGATGGCAAGGATTGTCCTCACTGTCCTGTGCCTACCATTTATGTTGCCAGGCAACTGGCTGTGGCATTCTGACTTGCTGTGCCTGATGTTTGGCGACGGCAGCCCTGGGACGCAGACCCTGGACTGCAGCAGAGGCTCCTGAGAGCTCTGACTTGCACCCACCCTTGCCTGCCCTCAAGTCCCATTAAAAATGGATTGAGAAGACCAGATGAAAACTTCAATTTTTAATAAGCCTTAGCTTTTCTATGCCTCTGCCATTAGGAAAACTCAGAGTGACTTAGACACGAGGAGGAAGACACTGACCCACTTTAGAGGTGGAGGAGCTGAAGAGTGAAGGAATTTGCCCAAGGTTGTGCAGCAAGTCAGTGGTGAAACTGAGAATGAAAATGGTTCTCTGGAGTACACTGCCATGCAGAAACACAGGTGCTATTCATCTGTGTCCTGCTGGGAAAGCTCCAGGGAATCCAGCCCCAAGTCTGAATCACAGAGCCTTAGAAAAGGCCTCTTAAGACCACTGAGCCCAAGCCTTGAGCCCAGCACTAAGCCATATCCCCAAGCACTGCTCTTAAACACCTCCAGGACAGAAGCTTCAAAGCTTGGCAGAGCTGCTGAAAAGAGCCAAGCCAAAGCTTGGCACAGGAGTTACTACAAGTCTCACAGGAAGTACTGCAGAGTGGTGTCCTAATTCCATGAGACACAGAATGGGTGACCAGACCAAGAGTAAATAAAGAGCTGCTTTGTGAGCACTGCATGGTAGGAAAACAAAATAGTGAAGGGGAAACCCAAGGATGGAGCTAGCAAGGCTTGAAATGGATGTTTACAGATGCCAGAACCACTTCTTAGAGTGCAGTCAGAGCTCTTTAAGCAATCACTCTAAATAAATACAGCAGGATGGGAGCCTGCTGCAGGATCAGCACTGACCACTTCCCTCACACCATTATTGCCCCAGAAAACAGAGCATGAGCAGCCAAGCCTGGGGGAAAAGGCCACTGGCACATCAGGAACTACTGCTGAGAGGTACCAGAGCACAAGCCAGAAAACACAACTTGGTCCCAGACCTCAACCTGAGCCCAGCAGATGGCTCCAAAGGGGTTGTAGTGCTGCTGTTAAGAGGTGGGAAGCAGAGCACAAATGGACTGACCAAAAGTGAGGTCAGTTAATGAAGCACAGGGCCACAAAAAGCAAAGGTGCATGCACCAAGCTCAAGAAATCCTTTTGTTATTGCCAGGTAGGATTTTCCTTTCTTTAAACTCCTCCTAAGCATCAGCCAGCAGTGTCCTGATACAGTTCCTGCTCTAAAATGCTGCCTCTCAACAGGTGATCCCTGTGAGTGAGCATTCCCTCCCTGCTCTGCTCTTACAGCCCTTCTGTGTCCAGAGAAGCAGGATCAGAATTCCCTGGGGGCTGCAGTTTGTATTTTCTCCACTCTCAGAGCCTTTTAGTATACAGAAAAGAGGTTTCAGGCTTGCCTGAGGGTTACAGTTTGTGTTTTCTCCACTCTCAGAGCCCTTTAGTATACAGAAAAGAGGTTTCAGGCTTGCCTGAGGGTCACAGTTTGTGTTTTCTCCACTCTCAGAGCCCTTTAGTATACAGAAAAGAGGTTTCAGGCTTGCCTGAGGGTTACAGTTTGTGTTTTGCCTCCCCAGGCCAGGCACACGGAGCAGCATGAGGGTCGCCACTACAGCATTCCCCTGGAGGAGCTGAAGGTTGTGTTCCCACATGGGCTGCCCCCTCGGTTCCAGCAGCAGGTGCTTTGTCTTGGAGCAGATTTGTGGGGAGTGGGAGGTGTGGGAAGAACCAGACCCATCTGGTTTGCTGGTGGAATAAGAGAGGTGCTGCAGGAATGCCATTCCCCCTGGCCCTGAACTGTCCTGTATCTAAAAGGTTTGAGGTGACCTAAGCAGAGCAGTGGCAGAGGGGTGTGAGGGTTCCAGCCTGGGCAGTGCCTTGGCACAGGATGCATCAGGCTGGAAGGGACCCTCCAAGGGCATCTTGTCCAACTCTCCTGCACTCAGCAGGGACACCTCCAATTAGATCAGGCTGCTCAGGCCCCCATCAAGCTTGACCTCAAATGTCTCCAGTTGTGGGGCCTCCAGCACCTCTCTGGGCAATCTGCTCCAGTGCCTCCCAACCCTCACAGTGCAGAACTTCCTCCTGATGTCCAACCTAAACCTACCTTGCTCTAGTTTCAGACCATTGCTCCTCACCCTATCTCCTCAAGCCCTTGGGATCAGCTCCTCCCCAGTGTTGTTGTAGTTCTGGTGAAGCATCCAATAGCTTTGATCCCTAACTTTGAGTACATGAGGAATTACAGAAACATTTCCCAGGGTTCCTGTCTGGAACAGGCTGTCTCTGTCTCCTGAAGTTAAGTTTCTATCAGCCTCTTGATTTCTGCTGTGAGCCAGAGCCTGCTGTGACTGGCTCAGCCTTTGCAAGCAGCTCCTGCAGGCTCCCTGCTGGAGCTCAGGAAGAGATTTCTGACCTGGGAGTCAGCAGCTTGAGGTGATTGACTCCTGAGAACCTGCTGGAACAGCTAATCCTGGAAACCATTTCCATGCAGACAAGGGACAAGGAAGCCATGGGGGTAGTCAGGGTGGCCTCACGGAGGGGAAGTCACACTCGAACAAGCTGATAAACTTCCCCTGGTAGGCAGGGGGAGAGCAGGAGACATTCAGACCCTGCACAGTACCAATCAGAGGTGGAGCCATGCCAGGGCCTGCTGTGGTGTGTGCCAGCAGCTTGGCTTCTTGTTCATGTTCTCTTCCTCTTCCTCAGATCAAGACCTTCAACGAAGCCTGCCTGATGGTGCGCAAACCAGCTCTGGAACTTTTCACCTACCTGAAGAGCTCCAACTTTGCCCACCCAGCTGTCAGATACCTGATCTGTATCTTTTAGCATGCCTTGATGGTAGAATGCAGGTTAAACACAAGTGGAGTTCACACAGCTGAAGGTGATGTTTTGATCCTCCTGCTGCCTGCTGTGCTTTACAGTCTCCAGGAGGTGCTTCTGCTGCATGTCTGTTGTCAGCAAAGTTAGGCTGAGCAGTTCCTGAAGCTTGGGTGCTTTCATTCTGTGCCAGATGAGGACTTGTGGCACAGATCTACAAGCAGAGCTCCCAGCACAGCTTGGGGAATGGGAACCAGCAGCTGGGATGTAGCAGGGTGGGGTATAGAGAAGGAACTCCTGGGGTTAGGTTTGCTGCTGAAGGACAGCATGATTCAATGCCAGCCTTTGGCTCACAACCTTTGAGCTTCCTTTATGCCTTCTGCAAATGAATTGCAGTCAAGGAAGAATGAAAAGTGCCTTTTCAGAGACTTTCCTTGACAGTCCATGTTGGAGATGGTGAGAAGGGAACAGGGAAGACCATGACTCTGTGCCATGTGGTTCACTACTGCATGAGGCAGGGCTGGCTGGTGCTGCACATCCCTGATGGTAAGAGCTCCCTTGTGCTAACTCTGATCCAGGAGATGCTGCTTTGAGAGCAAGGCTTGGGATGGGGGTGGCAAATTACCTGTGTTTGTCCAGAGTAGAGAAGGCTTCTGAAGCAGAAATCACTAAAATAAAGTAGAACATTATTAGTTATCTCCACCTGCTCTCACATGCCTATAGTCACCTGCTGCTGTTAACAAGGGGGACAGGAGACCTCCTGTGTCACCTCTGCTCCCACTGGGGAGTGGTCACCATTTGCCAGCAGACTTTGCTTAGCAGTGGAGCAGAAAAAGAAGACACAAACACCTACACCCCCCACCCCCCCCATACAATTAGTTTGACAAAACCAATCCCAAACAACTCTTTTACTTGCCTACAGCTCATCTCTGGGTGAAAAACTGCAGGGAGCTGCTGCAGTCATCCTACAAGAAAGACAGACTTGATCAACCTCTGGAAGCAGCTTTCTGGCTCAAGAACTTCAAGACCTCCAACGAGCACTTCCTGAAAGAGGTTTGTGGAGCCTGTCTCAGTCAGGAGCTAAGACCTGCCCCCAGGATCATCTTTAACACAGGCAAAGCAGCAGGAATCTTGCCACTTTTCACTGCTTGCTTCCCAATCTAATCCTGTCTCTCTTCCTGCAGATAAAAACCCAAAGGAAATATGTGTGGGGCAAACGGGAAAGCACCGAGGAGGGCAGGCCGCTGGGGGAGGTGGTGGAGCAGGTGAGGAACAGCAACTGCCTCTGCATGCAGAACCAACTGCTCTTGAAGGTCACACAGAGAGTTCTAGGAAGTGGAAAGCAATTCCCTATCAACAGAGCAACTACAGAAGCCTGTTGTGGAACTTGTGATGGCTCTGTGAAGGAAAGTTCCTCCAGCTGGTGCCCAGAGCAGGCTCCTGGCATCTTCCCTGCCTTGTGTCCCCTTCTAGAAAGGGCAGGTGGTGCCCAGAGTGCAGGCAGTAGACAGCAGCACAGACTCCACCCTCAGCTGTGTGCCTTTTCCTACCACCAGGGTTTAGCCCGTGCCAGGGTTGCCAGCGACGCTGTGGGGGTTGTGCTGAAGGAGCTGAGGCAGCAGTGCCGGTTGGGCTCCTTCCGACTCCTTGTGGCGGTGGACGGCGTCAACGCGCTCTGGGGGAGGACCACCCTGAAGAAGGAGGACAAAAGCCCTGTAAGATCTGCTCTGATGACACTGCAGGGGAGGTTTAGGTTGGGTATCTTCACCCAAAGGGTCATCAAGCACTGGGCAAGGCTGCCCAGAGTGGCAGTGGAGCTGCTGTGGCTGGAGGTGTTTAAAAGCTGTTCAGATGAGGAGCTGAGGGCTGTGGTCTGACAGCTGTGTGCAGGCAGGTGTGAGGTTGTGGTTGGACTTGATGGGCTCGAGGCTTTTCCTACCAGGCCATTCTGGGGTTCTGCATTCACAGAGCACTGGCACAGGCTGCCCAGAGAGGCTGTGGAGTCTCCTTCTCTGGAGATCCCTCTAGGTGCATTCCTGTGCAACCTGCTCTGGCAGGGGGTTGGACTCCCAGGATCTCCAGAGGTCCCTTTCCAACCCCATACATCTGTGATCCTGTGAGGGAGAGCAGGGGAGGATGTTTTATCATAGAATGGTAAGGTTGGCAGGGACCTGAAGGATCATCCAGTTCCAACCCCCTGCCCCAGGCAGGGACACCTCCCACTAGCACAGGTCACTCAAGGCCTCATCCAACCTGGCCTTGGAACCCCTCCAGGGAGGGTGCAGCCACAGCCTCCCTGGGCAACCTGTGCCAGTGTCTCACCACCCTCACTGCAAAGAACTTCCTCCTAATATCCACTTTCAATCTCCCCTCTGCCACTTCAAACCCATTGCCCCTTGTCCAAGGCAAGTCCTTGTCAATAGTCCCTCCCCATCCTTCCTGTAGCTCCCTTCAGATCCTAGAAGGCCACTCTAGGAAGCCTTCCTGGAAGCCTTCTCTTCTCCAGGCTGCAGAACCCCCAACTCTCTCAGCCTGTCCTCAAAGCAGAGCTGCTGCAGCCCTCTCAGCATCTTCGTGGCCCTCCTCTAGACCCACTCCAACACTTCCATGTCCTTCCTGTGCTGGGGGCTGCAGAACTGCTCACAGTTTTGTTCATTTGTAACTGCTGACAGATTCACATTTACTGCTAGCTCTGGGGGGTACCTGCAAAGTCCTTGTGGTGCTTTAACCAGCTTGTACTGAAGGAAGTTCTCTCAGCAGAAGAGCACAAACACCTTGGTCCAGCATTTCTATCTCTAGCACGACTATGGTTGGATGCTGAAGTGCTAAGGAAAACAAACTGAAGGATGAAATGAGCTTAGTTTAAAGTGGGGAAGGTGAATTTACATCCAGGGCAGAGACTGATGGCAAAAAAAAAAAGTGACACAGGCAATCTTCACCAGGTTTCTCCAGAGGAGCTGACACTTGTGTACAACCTCAGGAAGATGATGATGAATAATTGGGTGAGTTCCAGCCTGTACCTTTGTGGGGGGTTGACTCTCAGCAATTAAAGCTGAGTGCTGCCAAGCATAAAGCCACAACTCCAACAGCAGACTGCTCCTTCAGCAAAGGAGAGTCTGGGCAGAGGCTGACAAGGGTCAGGATCTCACCAGTGCTGCTGACATCACCCAGAGAGAAGCAGAGCAGGTCAGAGGCAGTCCCAGTGACAGTGCCAAGTTCATGACCCTGAGCCACAGCAGGTTCAGAACCAAACCATGATAAGAAATCCATTCTGTAGAGCTTTGGAATTGAAATCCCTCCAAGATCAAAGAGGAGACTTTCAAATCACCCCTAAACTGCCACAGTGACCACGTGTGCAGCTCAGAGGGTTTCTGCTTTCCCTTTCAGAACGGAGGTGCTGTTGTGGCAACCCTCAGCCAGACTGGCTCACTCTTCAAACCCAGCTCTGCCTATCTGCCCCAGGAGCTGCTGGGAAAGGTGAGGCACAGTCTTCTGGGAGGGTTTCCCTCTTCGCACTGGGAAGCAAACAGCTGCAGCCCATCGAGGTGGCAGGTCTGGCTTTAGTGTTCTTCAGATCTTGCACATCTTTAGTCTCCTTCGAGTAGGCTCCACTCAAGCTGGTTCGTGCCCGGGCTGCACTCCCTGCCAGGCAGCTTCCGCAGGGAGGCGCAGGCAGTGCCAGGCTCTCACCCTCGGCTCTCCTCCCCAGGAGGGCTTCGATGCTCTGGACCCCTTCGTCCCCATCCCGGTTCCCAACTACAGTCCGATGGAGTTCGAGAGCTGCTACCGCTACTACCTCGACCGCAAATGGTTACAGCACGAGAAAGGTTAGCGCCCGACCGATGGGAGCTAGGGAGGGGGCCGGGCGGGGCCGGGTCGAAGCCGTAGCCGCAATGTCCGTTCTGTCTTGCAGCGCGCACGGAGGACGGGAAGGAGGAGCTGCGGTTCCTGAGCGGCTCCAACCCGCGGCAGCTGGAGCGGCTCGCGGCACCTCTCTAGCGCAATAAAAGGCGGGCGGCGGCAGCGGCTCCCCCGCTCCTGTCTCCCGGTGTCGGTGTCTCTGTGCTGTGGGCGCGCTTCCGCCTCGGAGTGACGTACTTCCTGCGCCCTGCTGCGGGCGCGCAGGCGCAGTGCGGGGCGCGGAGCCATGCGCGGCGAGGTGGTGACGCTACAGCTCGGGCACTACGCGGGCTGCGTGGGCGCACACTGGTGGGGGCTGCAGGTGCGGAGCGGGAGCGGCACCGGGAGCGGGGCGGGGTGGGGGCGTGAGGAGCGGGTCTGNCCTTTCCGCCGCAGGCCGCAGCGCTCCGCAGCCCCAGCGAGCTCCGCCCCAGCGCACTGCTCCGCGCCGAGCGGGAGCCGGGCGGGCGGGAAGCCTACACGCCGCGCCTAGTGGCGCTGGAGCTGAAAGGTACCGAG